>JANAVB010014796.1:41905899-41938399 GCA_029216955.1 Iris pallida
ATTACCACAATATCCTCGAATTTTAATTTCTCAGAACTATTTATATCCTACTCCTAGCCATTTCGTAACTACGAATCATCGAGGACTTCTACCCACCTTTGGTCACACTACCCATTTCAAACACCTGACGTCATAACATTGTAACCCTCCAGATAATTGCAAAAAGTAACTACCGATGGATATCTATAGCATAAGGCATCTACAACCCTCTCCTATCTATCAGCAACCCAAAATTTAACAGACAACAAATTTGCACAAGTAGCTAAGAAATATTGATAAACTCTAGTAAGCATGACTATTCGTCGCTCCGAAGTAGGGAGGACAGAAAGATAAGGCAGAATAATCGGGAGCAACTGTGAAGTTTCAAGAGCAGTGGAGAGTATCCAATGTTACAGATAGAAAAGAAGTTTATGAACCACTACCTTATTTGCTAGATTGGGCTACTCTAGTCCAGTCACTTGCTACGTTAAAGAGCCCTTCATTACTTAGAGTGGTCTGTAATCTGTGCAATACAGAAGTCTCGTTCTCGAAATTCTAATTCAAACAAGGTTCCATAACAGAACGAAATTTGAGAAATCAAGATTGTGGTCTTAATGGGTTCTCTATTTGGACACCAGTCGTTGGTTGGATGAACATTGGGTTTCAATCTATATGGACTGGCCACGATCCTAACGATAAAACTATTTCTATTTAGGTTAGGATATCCTAGAATAGGCTTTAACTCAAGTGGCTGAGCTAGTTGCCAGTCAGGTTGGTTAGCTAGGTTCCTAAAGCCCAAAATGCGCCTTCAGTGACTTTTGTGTTTAAGTAGCACATGAGGCCTCAATTGGGTGGCACTAGTGGCATGTGTGTAGTAGGCTTCGAGTAGATCACAACCATATATTGGATCAAAGGAATTGAGTCAAGGTTGAGGCTTTAGTGGTAGTCGGAAAGCATACGGTTACTATGGTAAGGGTTATAGCTAGTCCTTTTGACCTGAAAGTCGTACCATAAAAATAGGGTACAAGAGGACGTGTTTGAGTGGGACATAATATACCTAGATGAAGGTGGACTCGTCTAGATCTTGTATGTGAAATTTGTTGGAAGATAACAGCTGGTCTCGTGCTCCGAATATTAATGACACAGTCGGGGACACTAAATGATCTAAATAGGAAGTGGGAGTCCATGGGGCACTAATTATCATCCTAGTGGAAATTATCCTAATCAATCGATAATCCTCGTATATCCCAAATTTTAGAAGGCTTACAGTCTACCCACCTTAGAAGCTAGGATATGGTTTTAGGAATAATGAGACTAGAAGAATTCCAAAGTCCGGATACTGTACCTCGACTCTTGTTAATAAAGAATGAGGTACGGCATAACGAAATACGGTAGTTATAAGTCAAGTCAAGGATCGTTCCTCAATAAATGAAAAATGAGTGTGTACAATGACACATGGTCAAAAAATAGAATGATCTACCCGTCCATAGGGTACAAAAGTTATCGACGGGGTAACCAGCTCTAAGGCACATCATATAAAAATGTTCCTAACAACTGGGTCATAAATTTCTATGTGTGTTAAACCTGCCAGACTATTGTCACAAGGGCTCTTGTTAAAGCAAGCTTCAACAAATAATTATAGGCTCACAATATTTGGTCTCTTGAGAATAGGTAGTCTCCTAGGTTGGCATTTGATCAAGGAAAAAATCGAATCATTCTCGGACTCCAATGACTAGAAGATCAAGATAGCAGATTTAGTGTCGAAGGGAGGACGAGTAACTCAAGACAAGGTTCTAGTCATATGGCTGGCCGATGGTAACTACACTTGTGTATACCACTATCATAGCCATGGGGATACTATGTATCTATCTATCAAATACGACTGTTCGTCTTTCCAATTAGTAAAAAACGAAAGTATTAAGGAGTTCAAGAAGAATGTCACTGAGTACAATTACGTGATTTAAAGGTGAATGTATAATTCAAGAGGAATTGTCAAGCAGTCGCGGATGAGATCCTAGAGACATCGACATCTCAATCCACGTAGGGTAATTAGATGAAGAGCGAACCAAATGCATCATGGTTGATCAGACCATAATACAATGATTCTGATTAGACAATATATTAGCAGGCGTCCCCAATAAACATATATCTTGAATCAAGCTCGATAAAAGAGTAAGCTTGTAAAACTAGGCTGTAATAGCAGTATTGGACAAGATAGTCAAAATATAAGTAGGCAAGATTTTTGGTAACGAGGCACAAGTAGTTCGAGTTTTGAGAGAATCAAAATCTAACTCGAGATTCGTACACGAATAACAGAATCAGAAATTATAAGCTAACTCCTTACAGCAAAAGTGAATTTAAAATAGACAATTCTAACTTTGATATAAGATTTATATCTAATATAGCAAAAAGAAAATTAAACAGTTCATCAAAATTAACGCCTTAATTCTAGGCAAGTCTAACATACCAAGCGAATAGTATATCCACATTGGATCACATTGTCATATCAAAAGTATAGTGTACCTATAGGGATCTAGCAAGCTATCTAAATTGCATGGCCTATCTAATAACCTTAACTACCCAACGGTCAATTTGAACAAGGGACTCCTAGTCCTAGTTATCCTCCTAAATTATTTTAATCCTAATTGTGAATGAGCATTTCTTAGGCGTAGGCTCGCAATGGTACGACTAACTTAAGTACTATCACGAGTTCGTAATCTTTTACGAAAACATACCTGCATGGGCCACCACAAAAACTTGTCACGACCCGCATCCGCTTTTCGGATACGAGACATGTCCAAGCCAGCCTACGCCGCAGAGTCGGCGGTAGAACGCTGTCAAGTCCGCAAGAAATAAATGCTCAAAATCACAAAATATAATATTTGCTGCTCATTCATATTTTTAAGTTTATTACAACATTTACAAGATTTATATTTAAAGGAAAATACAAAGTTCTCACAATTTAATAAAAATGACAACTAGTTCCACTATCTAGGTCGGCCTCAGCATACCCATGTCTTCCCAGTGCTAAGAGTGATCGCGGCTAAACCTAAAAAATGTTGGTTTCCAGTCAGAAATGGAATAAGTACACAAACCGACGGCAATGCGAAAACACAATAGAATTAACAAGACATGAAAATAACATATGGAATATGAAAGCTAGAAAGTAACTGATGACTGTTTACCATTAAAATTGTTTGATTACAAATTTTAATACAAACAGAACAGTGTTACAATATAGGACTTAGATGTAGTCCTAGGAGTACACTTTTGTTTATCTGGGTCCCTTGTGCCAATGGAGCGAGTGGTAATGCGTTGACTCCGTTGACGAGCTGACGACGGTTATCGGTTCTCTGAAGGATTGGATTGTGTCACGCCCTAGAACCAGAATACTGGAGAGCGGGGGCAGACATAGCCAGCTACGTATATTGAAATAGAATACATCTCAACTATACAGTCACGGCTGTCTAGATATGAGGGTTTACTACAAGCCAACAGTCTCTTAAGGTCAAGCCTATTGTCTCAATCTCAAGCAAGTAATATAATTACAAGATGTTTGACCACCCAATATACAATTAAAGGCGTCCCAAATATTACATATCAGCTGATCATGAAGCTAGTCGTACAAAATGCGAGGACTAGTAAGAGTTTAAGTCATACATGATCAACCCTAGGATTTGTTAATCATGTTTACAGCCCGTAGGCAGACAGTAAGTAAAGTGCATCGAGCTAACAGGTGCTCGTCGGCTAAACGCCTCAAAAGAATAACTTTACAATAGAGTGAGCGAAACAAAATAGAAAGCCCACTCGTAGCCCGGGTTCCTTCTAGTCGCCACCATCGGGCTGGAAGCTTGGTAGATCCTCGAGAGCTGCTCCGAAATCTGGCCACACAAAACCAGCTGGGTCAACCCCAGAAAGAGCAAGTGCCACAAGGGGGCCACGAAATAAGAACAAAAGCCAGCAATCAGCACAAGAAAATCTAATATTAAAACTAAAATTTACAAAAAACATGGCAGGGTGATATACGACGAGATAACCATAGAACTATTCCGATAGCCAGGTTACAACCCGTAAACCAAATAAGGACCGGGGTTGTAACCCTTCATCTGAACAGAACTTGGTTTCCCACCATTTATCGGCAAGATAATAATGCAAGAAATCAAGACAGGGAGCAAATCTGTACTGGATCAAGCCATGGCTAACTGGTTATACCTCATTCAATCAATCACGGCCAAGCAGATACTACGGCTTACTACTTTAACTAACTAGGGTTATCACAGGCCTAATAACTAACAAGATGCAGTAAGATTGTTCCACAGCCACAAGCCCTGTAGACCATCCAGGTTACACAGGACGAAAGATTAGGGTTGAATTCAGGTGGGTACATCGTCCAGGAAACGTATGTACCCTTAGGTGACTTAGAGGGTGCAACACTCGACGGTGTGCTGGAAATGTGCCATACCCGACGGCAGGCTACAGATCCCAAGAGCGCCCAGGTAGCGGGATTGCCTGTAGCTGTGTCATCTCTTCATGACTACTGTGTTATTCTAGTTATTAACCTTAATCCATTTTAGTAGGTGCTCCTGACCGTGGTACTCAGGAGTCCCATCCTAGACATGATGCAAGACAGGACAAGTGGATTTAACAAGCAAGCAAGAAGAACCACCCACGGTGTCAAGGCAGGTCAAGTTAAATTATCAAGATAAATCATGTCAGGGTACTTGTCAGGAGTGCGCCATGACGGGCCACTATCATGTCAGGTTGGTCATGTCAGGAGTGCACCACTACGGGTCACTGTCGTGTTATGCTAGTTCCTTGTCATACCGTGCCATGTACAATAGTCATTCCAAACATATTAAGTAAAATCAAGTTCATGACAAAAGGCGTAAGGATATAAAATAGGCATAAAATATCTAATAAAATATCAAAGTACAGGGTTATAGAAGAGCCAAGCTTAAAGATATAAAACTAAAACTCTAAGAGCCAATGGATTAAGCAAGGGGTCAGGGGAGCAGCGTACGCAAAAAGTCACGCACGCATGAGAGCTGCGTAGGTGAAAAGTCACGCACGCTTCAGAGAGCAGCGTAGGTGAAAGTCACGCACGCTACAGAGAGCAGCGTAGGTGAAAGTCACGCACTCTACAGAGAGCAGCGTAGGTGAAAAGTCACGCACGCTACAGAGAGCAGCGTAGGTGAAAAGTCACGCACGCTACAGGGAGCAGCGTAGGTGAAAAGTCACGCACGCTGAGAGAGCAGCATAGGTGAAAAGTCACGCACGCTACAGGGAGCAGCGTAGGTGAAAAGTTATGCACGCTGAGAGAGCAGCGTAGGTGTAAAGTCACGCACACTCAAGGGGAGCAGTGTACGTGAAAAGTCTCGCACACTCAAGGAGACACACTTCTAACCGAAAGCGTACTCAAGCCTGCGTACGCAGCGCTAAAGAGCGCGCGTAGCTCAGGGTGCGTAAGCTAAATAGCTCTGCACGCTGCTCACTATCTTCTCCAAACAGCAAGAACACCATGGCTGAACCCAAGCTCCAAAATTCATAACTTGGCCATCCGAACTCCAAATCCGGATTTCCAAAGCTCCAACTGGAGTGAAACTGAATGCTCTTCCACATGGAAACATCAAAACCCAAGAAAATCCAACCAAGTAGCTCAAACCATGCAAAATCCAAAAATAGGAAAAACCTAGATCTAGAACAATGGAGACTTCAAATCACAAAATGCTAAGTTCTAATGTTGATTCCCAAGTCCTAATCTAGCAAATAGACAAATAAAAGAGGGTTCTCATGTAGTGGCAAGATGCACTTGCCTAGGGTTAGGAGAGTTGTGTAGAGGAAGGAGAAGAAGAAGAAGAAGGAAATTAATGGTAGAAGTTATGAGGAGAGAGAGTGGTAGGTGGGGGTTATAAAGAGGGGGAGTTGTGGTGGGTTGAGGGGGTAGCATAGGTTATGGTAATCCAACACATAAACCGAACCAGACCAACCCAATAAAACCGAGCCATGACAAAAACCCAAAATACGAGAAATACCGAAATTCTACAAGTTGAGAAAAAATAAAAATACATGCCAAAATCCAGATACGAGTATAAATACAAAATACGGGAAATACGGGAAATGAGGGTGACAACTCTACCCACCTTAAAAGAATTCCGTCCTGGGAATTTAATCAAGGAGCTAGAGATTGCCACGACAAGCTATACTAAGCACAGGCAAGCTACATTAAGCAGTCCAATCATACAATCATACAATGCAAGCAAGGAAGGGAAAATGTAAGGCATAAGAAAGACATTATACCTCACGAGTCAAACAGGTAGGGATATCGCGATCGGATGTCGTCCTCACGCTCCCACGTTGACTCACCCAGAGAGTGATGACCCCAAGCAACACGGACTAATTTAATAGTCTTGTTCTTGAGTATCTTTTCCCTCCGGTCCAAAATAGACACGGGCCTCTCCTCATACGAAAGGTTGGTACCAACAACCAATTCCGAATGGTCTAGGATGTGGCTCGGGTCCGAAATATACCGTCGTAATTGGGATACATGGAATACATCATGCACCTCACTTAGCGACGACGGAAGAGCGAGACGATAGGATACATCTCCTACTCGCTCTAGAATATCGAACGGCCCTATATACCTAGGACTAAGCTTTCCCCGTATGCCAAAGCGAATGATGCCGCGGTTAGACGAGATCCTAAGGAGTACATGGTCGCCGACAGCAAATTCTAAGGGACGCCGATGAGCATCGGCCCAATGGCGCTGGCGGTCCTGGGCAACTCGGAGGTGATCTCTGACCTTCCTGACCACTTCAACCGTCTGGAAAATCAATTCGGGTCCGAGCATCTGCCTCTCCCCGATATCGTCCCATGCTAGCGGGGATCTGCACTTCCTGCCATAAAGAGCCTCGAAGGGTGCCATCTGGATACTGGCCTGATAACTGTTGTTGTACAAAAATTCTACCAGGTGCAGATGATTCTTCCATGAACCACCGAAGTCAAGGGTACAGGATCTCAACATATCTTCAAGGGTCTGGATTGTGCGCTCTGATTGACCATCTGTCTGCGGGTGATAAGCTGAGCTGAATTGAAGGCGAGTTCCCAAACTCTTCTGCAAGCTGCGCCAAAAGTGTGATGTAAATCTTGAATCCCTGTCTGAGGTGATGCTGACTGGCACACCGTGAAGCCTGACGATCTGCCTGAGGTACATCTCTGCTAGCTGCGTCGTCGACTGTCCAACTCTGAACGGAAGAAAGTGTGCCACCTTGGTAAGCCTGTCCACAATCACCCAAATAGCATCTCTGCCGGCCGGAGATCTGGGCAATCCGGTCACGAAATCTATGGTTATATGTTCTTATTTCCATTCTGGGATCGGTAAGGGTTGAAGAAGTCCAGCGGGCCTCTGATGTTCAGCTTTAACCTGTTGGCAAACCAAACATCGAGAGACAAATCGGGCTATCTCCCTCTTCATGCCATTCCACCAAAAATGCTGACGAATATCACGGTACATCTTCGTACCACCCGGATGAATAGAATATTGTGAACTGTAGACTTCTGCCATGACTTCCTGTCTGATATCTCCACTGGGTACACAAAGACGAGTGCCATGCCGAAGTGTACCATCTTCATGGATACGTAACTCTGGCCTTCTTCCTGCTTCACACTCTGCTCTGAGTCGCTGGATCTTGGAATCTGTTGACTGCGCCATCCGGATCCTCTCAACTATGCTGGACTGAACCTGTAGACTGGCCATCAATGCCATACTGGTTGGAAGAACCACCTCAATTCCCATCTTCTGAAGATCTGCCAATAATTCTGGTTGCGCTGTCAGGAGATAAACTCCGGCTCTCCTGCTCAATGCATCTTCTATAACGTTGGCCTTCCCGGGATGATACTGCAAATCCACATCATAATCCACCAATAGCTCGAGCCATCTTCTCTGCCGCATATTAAGGTCCTTCTGGGTGAAAACATACTTCAAGCTCTTATGATCAGTAAAGATCTCCACTCTATCTCCGTACAAGTAGTGTCTCCACAACTTTAAAGCAAACACTACCGCCGCCAATTCTAATCGTGGGTCGGGTAATTCTTCTCATGATCACGAAGTTGGCGTGACGCATAAGATATTACCTTCCCATGCTGCATCAAGACACACCCCAATCCTCTGCCTGAAGTGTCGCAATAAACTGTGAATCCTCCGGTCCCATCTGGAAGGGTGAGAATGGGAGCCGTTATCAAACCTCGCTTCAACTTCTCAAATGATTCCTGACACTCTGCTGTCCAAACAAACGGCACATCTTTACGGGTCAACTGGGTCATCGGTGCTGAAATCCTTGCGAAATCTGAAACGAACCGCCGGTAGTAGCCGGCCAATCCAAGGAAGCTGCGAACCTCTGCCACTGAGCTGGGTACCGGCCATGACTCGATAGCCACAATCTTCTGGGGATCCACTTCCACTCCTCCTCGGGTAATGATGTGACCCAAGTACTAAATGCGATCGAGCCAGAACTCGTATTTACTGAACTTGGCGTACAACTGATGCTCCCTAAGCGTCTGAAGGACGACTCTGAGATGCTGCTCATGCTCTGCTTCACTCTTGCTGTAGACCAGGATGTCATCTAGGAACACGATCACAAATTGGTCCAAGTAAGGCATGAAAATGCGATTCATGAGGTCCATGAATACGGCCGGCGCATTGGTCGCTCCAAAGGGCATAACAAGGAACTCCCAATGTCCATACCTCGATCTGAATGCTGTCTTCAGGATGTCCTATTCTCTGACTCTGATCTGGTGGTATCCTGACCGCAAGTCGATCTTCGAGAACACTGAAGCCCTTCTGAGCTGATCAAACAAGTCATCTATCCTCGGAAGAGGGTATCTGTTCTTGATTGTCACCGAATTCAAGGTACGATAATCAACACATAGCCTGGACGTACCATCCTTCTTTTTCACAAGAAGCATCGGGGCTTCCCAAGACGATCCACTTGCACGGATGAATCCCTTGGTCCTCAGTTCTTCAATCATCTTGTATAAAATTTCCAACTCTGAAGGCGCCATCCTGTAGACTAGCTCTGATATTGGTGCTGTCCCGGGAATCAAGTCTATAGTGAACTCAATCTCCCGCTCCGGCGGCATCCCTGGAAGCTCCTCTGGAAAGACATCTGGAAACTCTTCAACTATCCGGGATAACTGTACTGCTGCTACTGCCATCTGCAATGCTGGGGAAGATGGCTCCACTGCGCCTCTGGAAAATAAAAACTCTGGCTCGCCGGGGATACTAAAGACAACCCTGCCAATATGGCAGTCTATCCTAGCATACTGGTTCCTCAACCAATCCATGCCTAGGACTACATCATAGTCTGCCATAGGAAACTCTATGAATCTAGCGGGGAACTCCCTACCGCTAACTACGATCCGACACGAGGAAAATGCTCGATCTACTCCCACAAGACCATTACCAGTAAGTATATTGAGCCTCACTGATAATGACTCGGGCTCCAATCCTATCCGTGTCACGAATCGTGCAGACATAAATGAATGCGATGCACCAGAATCAAATAATACAGACGCTGGAGAGGAGTTGACGAGAATAGTACCTGCCACTACCTCACCTGGTGCAACTTCTTCTTCCATAACCATCATCATGGCCTGACCTTGTCCTCTGGCTGCTGGTCCCCTCTGCTGGAAACCTCTCTGCCTATTCTGGGTCTGAGCTTGGGCTTGTGCATACTGCTGAGGGTGCTGTTGCTGGAATGCCTGAGACTGAGGCGGCAAGGGCCTCGAAGACTGATACTGCTGCTGTTGAGCTGGTACTGGAGCCGGTCCTCTCACCGAAGAGCTAGAAGGGTTGGATGCCGATGAACCACCCCTATTCGGGCAAGCCCCTATCCTATGATCTGCTGCTCCACAAGCCAGGCACAGTCCCTGTGCCCTGCGACAGTCTGCCACCACATGCCCTGGCTTCCCGCAATGAGAACATCCCATCGTAGAAGTCTGCTTCTGCTACTGCGGGTACGTCGGGGTCGAATGCTGAACCGACGTTACTGAGGCCGCCCGCCTCGGAGTCCCAATGGTCAAACTTCTAGCTGCCGGGGCTAGAGCTGATGATTGGTGCATCTGACTGTGGGACCGCTTCCTACCTCCGGTCCTATCCACGATCCTCTGGGAGGTGTACTCATGCCTCCTAGCTGCTCTCAAGACTGCATCGAACGTCTGGTGCTCGAACTGCTTAATCGCCAACAAGATCTCCAAATGCAGTCCCTGCTGGAACCGCTGGGCCCTATCAAACTCGGTCGCCACCAAGGTGGGGGCAAACCTACTGAGTCTAGAAAACTCTGATGCATAACTGTCGACTGTTCTGCCTCCTTGCTTCAAGTTGGTAAATCTGGTCTGTAGGTCGTACCGAGCCACAACATTAAAATACTTCGTCTGGAATCTCTCTCTAAATACTGCCCAAGCAATGGGTGCCACTAATCCCATGGCTTGCGCCGTCCACCAACTGCGAGCCAAGTCCAACAACTGTAAGCGTACCACCGCCACCTTCTCATTCTCGGGTGTCCTAGCTGCTTCCAGAATCACCTTGGTATCCTGAAGCCATGCATCCGCGGCAATCGCATCCTCGGTGCCGTCGAAGAAAGGAGGGTTCAATCGCTTGAAACTGTTGGCCGCCTGGTTCCCTGGATGTCCGCCTCGGGTCAAAGCATCTTGAACTGTCAGGTGCAGGGCGTCGCTTCGACGATCCTGGGAAGCTATCAAGGTTCTGATGAGGCCTACTAAGGTACCATCATCTGGCTCTGCGGGCTGGACGGGCCGAACTGGTGACTCTCCTCCAGTAGGTATCACTCTGGAGGCGACTCCGAAATGCTGGGCTTGATCTCCAGGTTGCTGCTGGCCCACGGGAGGTGCTCCTCCTTACTGATCGGCAGGGTCAGGTACAGTACCGCTGAGGAAGACGACACAGGGAAACAATAAGGAAGGACCAGGACAGATCAACGATACAAGCATGTAATCAGGGCAAGAATTTCAGGGATTTAAAAATACGGGCGGAGATCAAGGGCGAATACTGATTGAGACATCTATTCGGTAAACTCTCACATTTCTTGATTGACAAGACCTGTATGGGCCACCACTTAAACCGTGTCACGCCCCAGAACCAGAATACTGGAGAGCGGGGGCAGACATAGCCAGCTACGTATATTGAAATAGAATACATCTCAACTATACGGTCATGGCTGTCTAGATATGAGGGTTTACTACAAGCCAACAGTCTCTTAAGGTCAAGCCTATTGTCTCAATCTCAAGCAAGTAATATAATTACAAGATGTTTGACCACCCAATATACAATAAAAAGGTGTCCCAAATATTACATATCAGCTGATCATGAAGCTAGTCGTACAAAATGCGAGGACTAGCAAGAGTTTAAGTCATACATGATCAACCCTAGGATTTGTTAATCATGTTTACACCCCGTAGGCAGACACTAAGTAAAGTGCATCGAGCTAACAGGTGCTCGTCGGCTAAACGCCTTAAAAGAATAACTTTACAATAGAGTGAGCGAAACAAAATAGAAAACCCACTCGTAGCCCGGGTTCCTTCTAGTCGCCACCATCGGGCTGGAAGCTTGGTAGATCCTCGGAAGCTGCTCCGAAATTTGGCCACACAAAACCAGCTGGGTCAACCCCAGAAAGAGCAAGTGCCACAAGGGGGCCACGAAATAAGAACAAAAGCCAGCAATCAGCACAAGAAAATCTAATATTAAAACTAGAATTTACAAAAAACATGGCAGGGTGATATACGACGAGATAACCATGGAACTATTCCGATAGCCAGGTTACAACCCGTAAACCAAACAAGGACCGGGGTTATAACCCTTCATCTGAACAGAACTTGGTTTCCCACCATTTATCGGCAAGATAATAATGTAAGAAATCAAGACAGGGAGCAAATCTATACTGGATCAAGCCATGGCTAACTGGTTATACCTCATTCAATCAATTACGGCCAAGCAGATACTACGGCTTACTACTTTAACTAACTAGGGTTATCACAGGCCTAATTACTAACAAGATGCAGTGAGATTGTTCCACAGCCACAAGCCCTGCAGACCATCCAGGTTACCCAGGACGAAAGATTAGGGTTGAATTCAGGTGGGTACATCGTCCAGGAAACGTATGTACCCTTAGGTGACTTAGAGGGTGCAACACTCGACGGTGTGCTGGAAATGTGCCCTACTCGACGGCAGGCTACAGATCCCAAGAGCGCCCAGGTAACGGAATTGCCTGTAGCTGTATCATCTCTTCATGACTACTGTGTTATTCTAGTTATTAACCTTAATCCATTTTAGTAGGTGCTCCTGACCGTGGTACTCAGGAGTCCCATCCTAGACATGATGCAAGACAGGACAAGTGGATTTAACAAGCAAGCAAGAAGAACCACCCACGGTGTCAAGGCAGGTCAAGTTAAATTATCAAGATAAATCATGTCAGGGTACTTGTCAGGAGTGCGCCATGACGGGCCACTATCATGTCAGGTTGGTCATGTCAGGAGTGTACCACTATGGGTCACTGTCGTGTTATGCTAGTTCCTTGTCATACCGTGCCATGTACAATAGTCATTCCAAACATATTAAGTAAAATCAAGTTCATGACAAAAGGCGTAAGGATATAAAATGGGCATAAAATATCTAATAAAATATCAAAGTACAGGATTATAGAAGAGCCAAGCTTAAAGATATAAAACCAAAACTCTAAGAGCCAATGGATTAAGCAAGGGGTCAGGGGAGCAGCGTACGCGAAAAGTCACGCACGCATGAGAGCTGCGTAGGTGAAAAGTCACGCACGCTTCAGAGAGCAGCGTAGGTAAAAGTTACGCACGCTACAGAGAGTAGCGTAGGTGAAAGTCACGCACGCTACAGAGAGCAGCGTAGGTGAAAAGTCACGCACGCTGAGAGAGCAGCGTAGGTGAAAAGTCATGCACGCTACAGAGAGCAGCGTAGGTAAAAAGTCACGCACGCTACAGGGAGCAGCGTAGGTGAAAAGTCACGCACGCTGAGAGAGCAGCATAGGTGAAAAGTCACGCATGCGCGTAGGTGAAAAATCACACACGCTGAGAGAGCAGCGTAGGTGAAAAGTCACACACACTCAAGGGAAGCAGTGTACGTGAAAAGTCACGCACACTCAAGGAGACACGCTTCCAACAGGAAGCGTACTCAAGCCTGCGTACGCAGCGCTAAAGAGCGCGCGTAGCTCAGGGTGCGTAAGCTAAATAGCTCTGCACGCTGCTCACTGTCTTCTCCAAATAGCAAGAACACCATGGCTGAACCCAAGCTCCAAAATTCATAACTTGGCCATCCGAACTCCAAATCCGGATTTCCAAAGCTCCAACTGGAGTGAAACTGAATGCTCTTCCACATGGAAACATCAAAACCCAAGAAAATCCAACCAAGTAGCTTAAACCATACAAAATCCGAAAATAGGAAAAACCTAGATCTAGAACAATGGAGACTTCAAATCACAAAATGCTAAGTTCTAATGTTGATCCCCAAGTCCTAATCTAGCAAATAGACAAATAAAAGAGGGTTCTCATGTAGTGACAAGATGCACTTGCCTAGGGTTAGGAGAGTTGTGTAGAGGAAGGAGAAGAAGAAGAAGAAGGAAATTAATGGTGGAAGTTATGAGGAGAGAGAGTAGGAGGTGGGGGTTATAAAGAGGAGGAGTTGTGGTGGGTTGAGGGGGTAGCATAGGTTATGGTGATCCAACACATAAACCGAACCAGACCAACCCAATAAAACCGAGCCATGACAAAAACCCAAAATACGAGAAATACCGAAATTCCACAAGTTGAGAAAAAATAAAAATACATGCCAAAATCCAGATACGAGTATAAATATGAAATACGGGAAATACGGGAAATGAGGGTGACAGATTGCTCTGGGTGCTGGAGCTTGCTGAGAGGAGGAAGACGCTGAGTGTCTGTATCTGCCTCTCTAGTGGTCTGTATATTCTCTGTCTGTTCGTTGTATGTTCTGTACATGGGTAAGAAAAAAATGATCCCTCTATTTATAGCTGGGCAGGTTGGCTGCTCATGCACGCATATATAGGATGCGCCGGTGCGTGGAGACGCTACGTGGAGATTGCTGATGGAGGCGCATGGTCGATGCGCCCTGATCGAGGGGGTTGACTTCTTCATGTTGCTGTTGTGAACCGGCACGTAGCAAAGAAGAAGATCTTTCTGTTGTTGAGATCTTGGGTGAGTTGAGTCAAAGGACACGTGTCGTCGACTCATGGCTCGGAGATCTCAGATTTGATGGGGGAAGGTGATCTGGTAGGATGCGCCTAGGATTGGGCGCAGGAGGAGACTTTGGCTCGTAACCTTTAGGAGTCACGAACCATTCTGGACGCATAACTTTTGAGGCACATGCAGGCAACTTTCCTTCTGTCTTTTGGGATCAGAGAGCAGTCTGGGGCGCATGGCTTTTGAGGCGCATGCAGAGCTTCAAATGGAGACTTTTCTTCTGTCTTTAGGGATTAATGAAAAATCTGAGGCGCATGGCTTTTGAGGCGCATGCGGATGGTTGGGTGGCCACGTAGCAGTAGCCGTCGGAGTAAAGTCATGATGATGCTGACGTTGCTGACGCTTCGTTTTCTGAAAAAGCTGTCAACTGTTCAGACTTTGGGAGGTGTGCTGCCAACTCTGTCAGTTCAGTATTTAATATTTCTGATATTTGATGGACAGCTGAGTGGGCGCGTCGATTGGCATTCTACTAGGCATATGGGGACGCATCCTCTGTGATGCGCTTGGTACTGAAGGACGCGTCTGTGTGATACGCCTGATGTTGAAGGGCGCGTCTGTGTGATGCACGGGCTGGCCGGCGCATCCGCTTCGTGATACATTCTTTAATGCAGCGACTGTTACGTTCTTCGAGTGTTTTAAATAGTCGTTTTGATTGGCTGAATTCGAAGCGTCCGGTTCATCCATTAAATACAAGTTTATTGCACGAAATTTGGAGAGCCATCCACCTGGCGCGTGGGTTTGATCTGCCCGGCCTATAAATAGTGGCATAGAGAGAAGGTTTGCTTCTCGTTCTCTCACGTACTTCTAACATAAACTTGGGTACTCGAGTGCATTCTGTTGACGAAGTGCTCCCGAGGGTGAAGATGAGACGCCATGTCGTCATTAATGCACTTGAAGGTGACTGTTACATCCAAAAGACGGAGTCGAAGGCTTCTGAGACAGGCGGAAGGTGCCTGTTGCATCCAAAGATAGGGATGCTCGAGCCTCGTTTCCGTTATTCTGGAAGAGCCGTAGATCGGAATGGCGGTGCTAGGCTCTTTCTTCCTTCAAAGTGGGCGTTGCCCACTCTGGTGGGTTTGGAAGCTGCTCCTTTAGCCGCGGTTTCGATCACGGTCTTCCTTGGCCTTTGGAGGCTCTTTCGAAGCCTCCCCTGGCCACAGATTTGCAATGCTCTTCTCTTTCTTGGTTCCAGCCAGAGGGTTAAATGCTTTATTAGTCGAAACACTTATCAGGTGAGCCTGGCTGGAAGAGCGGCACATAGCTGGGCTGCTGAAAGGATGCACATAACTGAGCTGCTGAAAGGATGCGCCCTACTGGATGCGCATGGAGGGATGCGCCTGGTTGAAGGCACATGGTATCTGCTGCACCTAGCTGGAGGCGTATGGTGGCTGCTGCGCTTGTCTTGAGGCGCATGGTGGCGGCTGGCTGTAGACTTAGGATCTTTCCTTTGTAGAAATTCTTCTTTGTACAACCTTTTCTAGACATGTAATAGACTTTTATGTATAAATAAAAAGTCCTCTTTCAAATGTCTATATTTGTTGATTCTGCTGTGAAGTATTTTGCCCGAGCTCTGGTGTATGTAGTGTCTGGCGCATGGGCTTCTGTTTGTGAAATTCCATGCTTCTACAAGACCCCCTTCAAAGTTTTTAAAACTTTTTGATAATTTTTGGAATACTTTGAATAAGAAGCATGGAGGTCAGGGTACATGACTGTTGGGGCGCATGCCTGTTCGGGCGCATGCTCCTCTCAGTTAATGCATATGATGATGCCTCGGTAACCGAAAAGATTAATGATGATCTTTTGGTTTCAATTGCTGTTATCTCTTCACAGGACCCGAGGCGACGGCTGAGATCACTCGTCATCGGTTCACGCGTGCGACCAAGCCCTATAAATAGGTGAGAGATGGAGAGAGAGAGAGAGAGTTCTTCTTCTCTGTGCCTTTGCTTTCTTTAGAGTCCTTCTTCAAAACCCTAACTTTTCCTTTTTTTGAGAGAATGGCTCCCAAGACTCCTCGCGGCGGTGCTGGCAAGGGAAAGGAGCCGGCAGATTTCGCCGACGAGGATGCTCCTATCACCCTTGCGACTCCAGCCGACGTTCGTCCCACGGTGACAGGTGGGTGTCGTCTTCCACCACTGCTGCCGACGCATATGGACTTCTGTCCTGATGATACGCCGAGGTTTTATCCCGCCGACGTGTATAGGTTTAGGCCTTTATTATGCACCGAGGTTTAATTGCTGACGTGCATAGGTTTTATACCCTGATGATGCGCTGAAGCCTTCGCTGACGTGCATGGGCTTACGCCCTGATGATGCGCCGAAGCTCAATTGCTGACGTGCATGGGCTCACGCCCTGACAATGTGTCGAAGCTCCAATGCTGATGCGCATGGGTTCATACCCTGATGATGCGCTGAAGCTGAAGCGTATAGGTTTACACCCTGATGATGCGCCAGGCTGCTTGACACCTTTTGTCTTTTTGCCTGACTTCTACTTTTATTATGTCAGTGTCGATGACGATCCCCTTGCTGAATGAGGTCCTCCTGGACGCTTTACTTTGTCAAATGGGAGTTAATTTTGATGAGGCGGTGATCAACCCTGCGAAGGATGCTATCTTACAAAACTAACCTCGTGAGAGAATGCTGCAAATCCAGAACCAGTTGTCGATTTTCCTCCAGAGTATGATGGAGAGTGGTAAACTAAAATCTGCTGAATCTGAGGATGTGACCTTCTTAAAACCTGCCTTCTTGTTCGGCGACCGACTAGTCTCTTCTGAAGCGAAGATACTGAAGATCAGAGAAGACTGGTTCTTTTCTGCAAAAGGCATGGTTTTATACATGCGGTAAGTTGACCGCCAGTTGCCGCTGACAACCTTTTATCGTTTGGCTGCGAAGAGAAGGATGCGCTGGGAACTTACTCCTTCTCAAGGAGGGGCCCTGGGAGGTACCCTTTCGATTGACGCTACCTCGAACCAGAGAGATACCTTGGCTACTTCGCGAGCCGGTTCCTTGTTTAGTTGCCGAACCTTGCGTCCCGGGAGCCTCTACAATGAAGTCCCAAGCGACACGTTTCCCTTCAGTGCCCCGACCTTTGTAAATCGGATGCTGACGTCGAAGGTCATGTATCCGAAAGGTGGCTTTAGAGTCGAAGGTTGGTGTCACTACATCCCGAGGTGGGACAAGTTGACCATTTGGGTGCTTTCAAAGTTCAAAGCCGAGCTTAAGGAGATTGGACTGACGGTCGCTATCCGTGCCACACAGGCTGGCGTGGATCTCAATAAGCCTATGTTCCTTGCACTCTTGGAATTGTTCAATGCCCAGACTGGCAGCTTTTTCACTCCGGTAGGGGAGTTGGGGTTGGCTCTCCATGAGATGTACGAAGTGTCCAAGCTTCCTTGGGGCTCGAAACCGTACGAGGAATATTTCCCGTCAAATGAAGAGATCCAGGTTCTAGAAGATAAGGACCCGGAGATGATGGCTGTTTTCAAAGAGGTGACGAGCCATCATTATCTGATGCACCGGAGGGACAAGGTCAAGACCCAGCCTCATGTGACTGTTTGGAGGGATTATGTCTTCAAGCAGGATTTGGCGGATTCTTTCGAGGATCCGGTTTACGACTCCGCAAGGACTGAAGCCCGCGGAAGTGACTTCTGAAATAAGCCGGCTGGACGAGAGGACCCCTCGTTCCAATGAGAGTGGCGAGAACGCGTATAGCTGCTTCTGGCACTGTGCGCACCAGATGTCGTCAAAGGCGGTGTTGACGGACTACTTGATGATATGGCTCCGGGATTGCGTGTTTGCAGGTAGATCCGGTGCCGTAGAGAGGGTACATCGGAACCTCATTTTGCCTGCCGTGAAGTTGGCCTTTGGACGACCTTTAGCTCTCCTCCCCGCGATGGTGTGTAACCTGTTGCGGGGTTTGAGGTCCTTTGCTGACGATGTGATCCACGGGAAAAGTAACAACGACAACTTTCCCCGGGCCGAGCTGCCCTTCCATTATCTTATGGGATGACTGATTTTGCATCATCCGAACGTGATGAGTCCCGGTCCGGAGGAGGATCATGTTGAAGGAGATGCCTTCATCTGCCGCTTCTACAAGAGAAAGTGGTTATACACTGGCGTTCCCGTTTACAGAAGGGTTTTGTCCTACCTTCAGGGGTGGGAGATTGTCAAGGTTGGCCCCATCTTCAAAGATTTTGAGGCCGATCAAGATTTGGTTGACTCGGGTGAAGATGCGATTACTTTGCCGAAATGGGGTTTTCGTTGGTTGCAAAGCATTCGGCCTTCTCACTTGGTCTACCGCAACCAAAATAGATGTTATCTGGAGCCATATCTGCCCAGCCGATTTGTTCGCCAGTTTGGCTATACCCAACTAATGTTGCGAAACCCCAGTAGCAGTCTGGGATTCATCGGTAGTTTGCTGGATGGAGCTCGGGGCTGGCAATATTACAATGCCGGGTGTACTGGTGTTCAGTTTACGGCGCCCATTCGCAACCCTCGGCCACAGATCATGTATTCGGCCGCCAAGCTGTATTGCACTACGAATACTGTATCTCCTGGTTATGACAGGGAGACTAGTTTCATCATTGGAACTCAGCTGGAGGCCACAGCGAACATGCTGATGGCAGCCCGATCATATCGTCCACCAGAATTGGCGGAATATCGGGCTGCTGCCGCAGCACCAGTAAGAGATCCGTCTGTTGGAAAGAGGCAGGCCGACACAGAAGCTGGTTCTTCCGTACCAAAAAGGCCGAGAAAGACGTCGACTCCAAAGGCTACAGGAGTGCCACTTGTAACGCCAGCGGGATCAGTTCCTGCTGAGGTAAGGAGACCTCCGAAATTCTGGTTCATCTTGTCATTTTGATGACTTATGCTTTTCTTCCCGTAGGGATCGACGAAGAAGAAGACCCGTGTTTCAAAAAACCGGGTGTTAGTAAACCGAAGGAGGTGGCAAGCTCTTCTGATGAGCGCATTCCCCCGATGATAATGTCTCCCGTGGAGGAGAATCCCGAAGATGTTCCTGCAGAGGTTTTAGTATCTCCTGTCGAGGTTGCAACAACTTCTGGGAAGGTACAATCTGCCTTGGAGGCCTTGGACGTTGAGGGTCCTATGGACTCGAGGCATCCTGATGATGAAGTGGATTGGAGTTCGTCACCTTCTGATGACGTCCCTCAAGAGCTGCAAGAGTCTGTTGCGGGGGCAACAGAGGTAGTTGGAACAGAGGAGATGGTTGATTCCCCTCCTTGTCATGATGAGGGGAGGTCGGCTGTATCATTGCCGAGCCCTACCCCAGCCTCACCCATGGAAGTTGAGGTGGCTACCAATCAGGAGGTAGCGACAGATCCTGTCCCTGTAGAGGGACTTGAGAAGGATGAGACTCATTCGCCAGCCCTGTCTCCCAGGGTGGGCCATGAGATGAGTGTTGATCTCCCCGTTCTGCCAGGGGAGGTACTGACCGCTGATAGGATGTTGGGGGCAGAAGAGGTGGCTGTTGACGTCGGTGGTTCCTCCGAACTTGAGAAGGGTAAGGGTGTGGAACCTTCTGTTGCTCCTCCTACTTGGGGTACTATCTCGACGCCTGTGCCAGCTTCCTTTGTTCCTTCGGCTCCTCGGGCTAGCAGCCCAGCCCCTGTTGATGAAGAGCCTATTGACGCTGAGGTTCCAGCCTCGCGGGTTGAGGTTGGCGAATCCTCTTCCGGTCCGCTAACTACAGCAGCTCCTCCAACTCCTGTTATGACGCCGCAGGTGCTGGCGGACGCAGATGAATATGTGAAATTCATCGTCGAGGGAGTGTATAAAATACTGCAGAGGGGTGTATCTGCGGTGATGGATGCCAACGGGAGCTTTACGACGGTAAGAACACTGGCAATGCCTTTTATCGAGCTGATCCGCGTTCACCAAGGCCACGACCATATGGCCGAGATCTTGGAGGCTTCGGTGATCGAGTTGGACCAGCGGCTCGCGAAACTTCAGCGTATCCAGCGAAATGACCTTTCCGTCTTGATAGATGCGGAGAAGGGGAAGCTGATCGCCGAGATTGAGTCTTCCTACCAGGCCACCGTGAGTGTTTGGGAGTGCGAGGTGGCTGAGACTGAGGCTGCGGTAGAGTAGTTGTCTCAGTCCATGAAGGAGACAATGGAAACGCGAGCTGCGTTGGACGCTAATATCGCGGAGATCAACGCCCAAATGTGCCGCCTTGAGGACCAACGGGCCCGACTCCAGTTAGATGCCGAACGTATCCAAGCTGAACACGTAGCATTCAAGAATGAGGAAGCCACTTTCATTCAGCGGACTCTTGCCCTGGCTCGGCAGCGACAACAGCTTGATGAGAAGCATAAGAATGATACTTCCGCTGAGGCTCTTGAATTGATGCGTCAAGAAGCTGAGCGTCGAGTCCTGGCGACTGTGGAGACTCATGCAGCAGACTTGAGGCATCGTATTGAAGAGCTTTCGGCCAACCCTGGGGATGTTTAGGGGTCGTAGTCTCTTCTTTTGTTTTTGCAGCTCTTGCTGGGGGATAGTGTAGTTCTGTACTCTTTTTTTTTTAGAAAATAAAGAAATACGCAACTTTTTTGTGGTGTGTTCATATTTGTTATCATGAACTTGATGATTTGTGTGGACCTATTATCTTTTGCGCACCTTGGCTTTTAGGTACAGATAATAAGTTTGAAGGAACCAACATGTTTGCTCAGAGGTAATGTGGACGTGGCAATCATTGGGGTTCAAATGATAGAATCTTCCTACTCAGAGGTATTATGGACGTGGTAGGAATGATCCTGGGGGACACGCTGAACAACTCAGAGGTGATGTGGACGTGGAAGTTCTACGATCAATGTACGACAACGCAGGGGTTGTTTGTACGAGATGTTTACTCAGAGGTAATATGGACGTAGTAAACATGAAGGATAGCGTAGGCTTACGAAGTGTAAGATTCCACTTTGTAGGGTGTAGAGGGATAACTCAGAGGTGATGTGGACGTGGTTGTCTTTCTACTGGAGGATGCTACGGAACAGCTGGGTTCCGGCAGCGTATGGTTTTGTTGGAAGGGAATTGTCTGTGAATCCTGATGATTGGGTCCATAGATCCCCTTATGGACACATATCTGAAAGATGTCAAGAGTAGTACTTCTTCAGGAACTTGTCGTTGATGGGCATTATGAACTCCCCATTGGGTTTGGCGAGGCGGTAAGCACCGTTTGAGTATACCGTCTCAATGATGAAAGGTCCTTCCCACTTGGGCTCGAACTTTTCTGGTGTCTTGTGAGTTAACACCATCGGCCTCCTGACTGCCAGAACCAGGTCACCAACTTGAAAAGTTCTTTGTTTGACCTTCTTGTTGAAAGCCTGTGATATACGGGCTTGGTAGAGTTCGATGCGTTGTTGAGCCAGGAGACGCTTCTCGTCGAGTGCCTCCAGTTCCCGCAGACGACGACGTTGATTGTCCTTTTCTGTGAGTTTGTTTGTGATTACTACGCGGAGTGAGGGTATCTGGATCTCGAGAGGCAGTACCACTTCACTCCCGTAGACCAGGGAGAATGGTGTGTTGCCTGTTGGGGTTCGTACCGTTGTGCGGTAGGCCCAAAGACATTCGCCAAGCTTTTCGTCCCAGTCGTATTTGTTGGATGACACGACCTTTTTGAGCAGCCTAACGATAGTTTTGTTGAACGCCTCGGCCAATCCGTTTGCTGTCGGATTGTAGGCGGTTGAGGCCACGTTTTGGATACGATTCTTGTCACAGAACGTGCTAAAAATATGGCTGATGAACTGAGGACCATTGTCATGGATGATCCGTCGGGGTACTCCAAAGCGGTAGATGACATGGTATTTGATGAAGCTGACCACCCTGGAGCTCTTTACTTCCGCCAATAGGACTGCTTCTGCCCACTTGGAGAAGTAATCGGTAATGGCCAGGATGAAGCGGTGCCCCCTTGATGAAGGAGGGGTGATCGGTCCTACAATGTCCATGCCCCAGGCTTCGAAGGGCCAAGAGGCGACTGTAGGATGTAGTGGTTCTGACGGCGTATGAATGAAGTCTGCGTGAAGTTGGCACGCATGGCACTTTTTAGCATAGTCGACAGCATCAGCGGCCATGGTTGGCCAGTAGTAGCCCATGCGCCGTAGTCGGTCCTGCAGCTTAGGCCCAGGTTGATGAGCTCCGCAAGTTCCGTCATGAGCTTCTCGAAGAGCTTCGGCTGCCTCTTCATTGGACAAACATCGAAGAAGAAGTCCATCGTAGGAGCGTCGGTACAGCATTTTAGTGGCTGTATCATAATAGAATCGAAGAGAACGTCTCCTGACTGAGACGGCTTCCTTCGGGTCCTCTAGGAGAATTCCGTAGACGACAAAGTCGATGAACGGGAACCTCCAATCTCGGACGTTAACACCAGTACTTGTCGGCATGGCGTGGGCCACCCGTAAGCATAGGTTATTTCTAGGACAAACCAAGTCTCGGCCAATTACCATGACGTAGTGTTGAGTCCCAAGGGGTGCTGCTAATGAGGCCGCGAGGCCAGCCAGAGCATCAGCCTCTAGGTTTTGTAGACGAGGTACGTGTTCGATGAAGAACCCGGTGAAGGTTGAAATGATGTTCAATGCAACTTCATGGTAAGGGATCAGATCTTCATGGCGAACCTCGTATTGCCTTCGGATCTGGTTTACGACGAGTTTTGAGTCGCCGTAGGCTTCCAGACGATCCACCCCCAGCTGTTGTGCCTGCTGGAGTCCCATAATGAGCGCGTTGTACTCGGTAACATTATTGAAGCACGGCTTCGAAAGAGAGTAAGCACGCTGGATGACCAGCTGATCGGGGGAGACTAAGACTACCCCCACTCCTGCGACGATCTGACCTTTGGGGCCTGTTCTTGAAGCACAATCTAAAAACATCCGCCAAACGGAGCTTCCTTCGGTGATGTTTAATTCTTGAACCTCATCCGGGATGTCTTTATAGAGTCTTGAGGACTCCGAGATGGGGTGTGCAGCTAAAAAGTCGGCCAAGGCCTGACCCTTAACGGCTTTTTGTGGCACAAACACCATGTTGTATGGTGTTAGCAGGATCGCCCATGTAGCTAGCCGGGAGTTTAATGACCCTGGCTTCGTCATGAGGACTCTGAGTGGATTGACTCGAGAGATGACATGAATTGTCTGGCCCGAAACGTAATGACGAGTCTTCTGGATGGCAAACACCATGGCCAAGCACTCCTTTTCAACGGGGTTGTACCGGTGTTCGGCCCCGATGAGCGTTCGACTGAGGTAGTAGATTGCTTGCTCGTAGCCCGTATCGCTGTTTTGAGCCAGCAGAGCGCCAAGGGAATGATCCATGGCACGGACGTAGAGGAGAAATGGTTTACCGACGACAGGTGCTACCAGGACTGGCGGGCTTGTTAAGTAAGCCTTGATGTCGTCGAAAGCCTTTTGGCACTCCTCTGTCCAGACGTAAGAGACTCCCTTCTTCATGAGCTGAGTAAAGGGTTGACATTTACCGGAAAGGTTTGCTATGAACCTCCGGATATATGCCAGACGTCCCTGTAAGTCCCGAAGTTCTCGAAGATTCTTCGGAGGGTCCATGTTGAGGATGGCTTTGGTCTTCTCGGGATCAACATGAATGCCTTTCGTCGTGATGACAAAGCCCAAGAATTTTCTGTTCGAAACCCCCAGGAAGGATTTAGCGGGGTTCATCTTGAGTTGATGTGCCCGCATGAGATCGAAGACTGTCTTCAGGTCCTGTAGGTGATCTCCTTTGAGGCGGCTCTTGACTGCGATGTCGTCAACATAGCATTCGACTATCTTGCGAAGATGTTGACGGAAGATGGTGCTCATAGCTCGTTGGTATGTCATACCGGCGTTCTTCAAGCCGAAAGGCATCACTGTGTAGCAAAAAACACCCTTTGGAGTCCTGAATGACGTGTGTTTCGCGTCATCGGGAAACATCTTGATTTGATTGTAGCCTGAATACCCGTCCATGAAAGACATGCGTTCGAAGCCACACGTGTTGTCGATCATCACGTCAGTAATTGGAAGCAGGAATTCGTCCTTCGGGCAAGCAGAGTTGAGATCCCTGAAGTCGATATAGACTTGTATCTTCCCATTCTTTTTAGTGATAGGTACGACGTTGGCTACCCAATCTGGGTGTTGTTCATCACGGATGAAGTCGCTGGTCAAGAGCTTGTCCACCTCTTGATCGATGGCATTCATGATGTCCGGCCGAAAGCATCGCTGTTGTTGTTTAATAGGTTTGGCATCGGGTAAGATGTTCAACCTATGCATTGCGATCTGTGGATCGAGTCCCGGTATGTCTTCGTAGCTCCAGGCGAAGACATCGATATACTCCTTAGCCAGTTGGATTAAAGACTCTTGATCTTCTCCTTCTAGGCTTTTGCTGATGAAGATGGGTTTGGAAGAAGACCCGTCCCCAAGGTCGATCTGCTCGACTTCGTCTTCGATGGGAGGTTCACGTAACTCGAAATGAGACTTCCATTATTCTCCTAGGCGTTGAGCCCAGGGTTCTTCTTCGAAGGGTTCCGGCGCTTGGTCTTCGCCTTCATCTTTTTGAGGTTATACTGATGTCATGTTAGCTGACAGCACTTTCCTGAAGACTGATCCGATACTGGTATTGGAATCCCAAGTCGATGCTTTGGACGAGTGGAAATGTTCTACGTCTTCTGCGTCTGAACTCTCTGGAGTTGATGGCGGCGTGACATAGCCTACCCTCCGTCGAGTCCAATTGTAATAGTCCTACGGCTTTCCTTTAGGTATGGGAAGCCGGAGAGGGAGACGTCGACCCTTGCCGTAGTTTAGGCCTTTGTTGCTTTTCAGGTCATAGCCCATCTTTTGGATGATATGCTTTGCCGTATCCGTGTACCGATAGACTTGTATTCTGCCGGTATCAGGTTCTGGCTCGAGTGGCGGGAGGTCTTGATGACGCTCGACTTTGCCAAAGATGATGGATCCTTCGTCTCGACTTCGTGGAGGGACTATGTAACAGACTCCTCGAGACGGGATTACTCGATTTACATGATGGACGGTCGTTATTTGTGTTTGCAACGACCGTAGAGCATTATCTAATGTATACATGGCATTCCAATGTGGAATGTAAAAATAATTAAAAGACACTCTATTATTGATGAAATACGAGATTTTATCCCGTAGGATTACATTGTCTAAGGAGGGTGCATCTACATCAGCAGAGATATATTCGCCAAGATCCTCATCTGTAAGCACTGGGGTTGGATCAGGAGAGTCCACCACAGCTTTGATTTTGGGGTCCGAGAGGGTTATGTGAGCCCTCTCTGGCATCTTGGATGACTGCGGCGGCTTGCCCTTAAGACGCACCTTTAGAGGTGCCTCAACTGCGCCTCCAGTGATTGGTGCCTTCCCCTATAATTTTGCCACCATGGGAGCCGATGTTTGAGGCGGCTTTCCCTTGAGGCGTATCTTCAGGGGAGCTTCAGAAGTTGGTGCTTTTCCTGGTAGCTTGATGCTCATTGGAGGCACCTTCTGGGGCGGTTTGCCCTTGAGTCGGATCTTCAAAGGGGCATCGGGAGTCATCTCAGGCTCCATGTCCGGCTCAGCTGCCGTCTCTGCCTCGTCATCAGTATCATTGGCTTCCTTCTCGTCAAGTGATTTGTATAAGTCGGAATCGGTGAAGTAGGCTTCAATCCCTTTGAAAGGATCGATGTCTGCGAACTCCGTCCGGATGACGCCGTTGGTGGATACATATTTCCTGCATTGGTGGAGCGTGGATGGCACCACCATGTACTCATGTAGCCATGGTCGACCGAGCAGGATGTTGTAGTTGACCTCGGCATCCACAACATAGCAGGTCACCTCAATTTTGAGGTTACTGATGTGACACTTTAGTCGAATTTTGCCAGTGGCTCGCTTTTGCTAGCGTTGAAGCCACTGATGGTTGTGTTGGAGGGCGCCAGCCGGTACATTGGGATCCCCAGTGTTGATAGCAGCGCCTTCGGAATGATGCTGAGAGAAGACCCCGGATCGATCTGAATCTGGTTCACCTTGACTGAACCGATATATCCTGTATAATACAGCGGCCGGTTATGTCGGTGGTGCTTGAGCAGCATGTCTTGTTGGGTAAAAGTTATGTTTGGGATAATTTCATCCGCACAATGACAGTGCGCACAAGTAGTTTGGAGGTCTTCAGGCTGCTTGACCTGACTGAGAAAGGATTCGGCATCCTTCAGAGCTTCACAGAGAGCTTCTCGGGAGTCTTTAGAAAGACGCAGGAGCTCGAACAAAGATAGACGGGCAGGAGTACTGGCCAGCTGTGCCAGTATGTCGAAGTTGTGGGGCTTGGCTAGCCCCGAAGCATTCTCCTTTCGTAGAGGTCTGTCGAAACGAGCCTCCACCTGCTTCTGTTTATTGGCTGCTGAGGGCTTAGACGGGCCCTCTTCCTGGACAGCAGGGACGGTGCAAGGAGGCACCACCTCGGCGGCAGCTTCACCGGGTTGGGCGTTCTATTGTGCACGCGTCTGCACAGGGAGTGCCTCTTCCGTTGAAGAAGAGACCATGCGGCAAGACTTGATCTTTCTGCCTTTGGATTTGGAGGTAGGACGTACCTCCGGTTGAGTCACCTCGGAGACGAGGTCGGGGTGGACCCATAGGACCTCTCCTCGAGATGTAGTGAGTGGGATGAGTCCACTCATATTGTCACGGGTAGGTGGTAAGTTAACCACCTCCATTGTCGCCTTAGGGATGGGGACGACGCCATCTTGTGTGGTAGTTGGCGGCAAGGTGCCGAACTGGAGTGACACTACATTGGCTGACACTGTCTTCTCCTCGTAGTCTACGGAGATTACATCCGCATTGATCATGCGCTGGATGTAATTTTTGAGGACATAACAGTCCTTGGTCGGGTGTCCGACAAACCGATGGTAGTGACAGTACCTCGGGTTGTCCACTTTCCAACTTCATCGGGCCGCTTTGGGTCCGGTAGCTTGATCTTGTCACCCTGCTTCAGTATTTCAAAAAGTTGCAGGGTGTCTTCGTCGTTGAACGAATAAACCTTCTTGGGCCTTGGTGCAAGTGGAGGCTTCTGAGTAGACGCAGATGCGCCTTTTGAGGCATTAACAGTCAATGCCTGCTTCCCCTTTGTCTCTCGTCCGGGGTTGTTGGCTGCAGACCTTTTCCCCTTGTCATCAAAGGCAGGGAAGCTGACCCCCAGAAGACGTGCATTGGCCGCCTTCTTTTCTGCGGCTTCTGCTTCGATGATCAGGGAGCTCCAGTCGGGAGGAGGAGTAGAGTTGAGCCAGAGCTTGACTGTAGGCAGCATGTTCATGCTGCAAGAGGAGAGGAGCGCATGTTCCGGCATGCCTGGAGGTAGCCTGAAGCAGGCCTGGCGGAAGCGTTCGATGAACACCCGAGCCGTTTCCTTCTCCTTCTGGCGTACCTCTATGAGGGACGCCATCGTCATGTCCTTCCTGCTGTCGTAGAAGCGGTCGAGGAAGAGGCGCGTCAAGTCGTCGAAGGATGATATGGAATTGTCGGGGAGGCTGCAGTACCAGTCATACGCTACTCCCTTCAATGCTCCGACAAATATGCTAGTGAGGAGCGCATCCTCCTTCGGGAGATGTCCCGTTTGGGACTGGAAGTACGTCAGGTAGCGACGCGGAGAGTCCTTTCCGTCGTACGGCGTCAGTGTTTGTGGTTTATACTTTGGAGGATAAACCACCTTGTTCCACTCGAGGGGATAAGGCTGGGGAATGCCCATCTTCTGGCGCTCCTCTTGCCTGTTCTTGGACTCAAAGCGCTCCCGCAAGTCCTTGATCATTTCGACCACATCCTCCGTGGAGCTGGGAGTCGGGGAAGGTGGTACCACCTGGAGTTGAGCGTTTGAGGGCTCAGACGTCCGGGGTACTTCTCGACGATCTGTGTCTGAGGATACCCGTTGAAGGGGTACACTCGACTCCCCATTGGCCCCTGGGTCGGGATCGGTCGAAGGTGTTCGGGTCAAGGCCGACCGTATTTCAAACACCGCCTGAGTCAGTGTTTGCATAGAAGCAGAGAGGGTTTTGAGTCCTCCCTCTAATGTGTCTATGCGCTGGACGATGTCCTGCGGCAGCGCATCAGACTCGGAATCACCCCCAGCCATATATACTGTCATGACACGGCCGGGAGTGGATGGATTGGTTGATGCTTCGCTCTCGGCCTCACTCTCATGTAGGGGAGTCGCCTCTCCTGGAGTTTCATCTTGACCACCCCCAGCCACGTTCTGGAGGTCATTCTCGACGGGCGCCTCTACAAGGGTCTGATTACCCTCAGCTCCGTCTTGAAGGGCCTCTTCGTCTCCGGAACTATCCTCAGCTGTGTTCTGGGGGACATCCTCGTTTTGAGGGGCTTCTGGGAGGCTGACTTTGCCTCGAGGATGAAGATCCGCCGTAGCTGTGCTTTGGACATCTTCGTCTTTGGAAGGAGGCTCAATAAGGGTCTGGCTACCCCCAGCTTCCTCCAAGAACTTCTTCCTCGACCGAGTGCCTTCGAACACTCCGGAGGACGAGACAGCTGCCTTGGTTTTCTTCGACTGGCTTTTGGATGAGGACGAGGAATTGTCGGTCGTCTTTCGGACTGATGAGGAGTTGGAGATCACGTTGCATGAAGCAACCCTTGGCTCCTCTTCTGTTGACACCTTCATCCCAAGGCGATGTCGGAGGGGTGTCGATGATTACAGCCGTTGGAAGACTGACTGCCTCAGTGGTACTGCCGCCTTGCAACAGTAGTTGATGGTGACCACCGCACAAGTATGCCCCGTGAGAGGCGCATCGTGCTTGTTGGTCGACTCTCCTGATCGGCGCTTGTGAGTGATCACGTTACGCAGGTCATTGGAGGAGAGTGCTACCTTCACACCCCCTTCAGGCGCATGGCAAGGCCAAATACTGGGGTGGTTAGGTGAGTGCTGCACCCCCTGATCTAATACCAAACAGGCATCCCGATCAGTAGTGGGGGAACCACAATATTTGAAGTGACTTGAATGGACCTCAGATGCACAACCAGAGGAGGCGCGGGAGTTCAAGACCACTGAATTTGCCTCGCTCGACTTCGTTGTGCACGCAGCAGATGCGCCCAAGTGAGATGATGGCTTTGAAGGTCGGCTCATTTTTGGTGCAGAAGCACCTGAGTCGACCTTGTACAGCTTGCCATCAGCAGCGCGCATGATTGTGAGCGCATGCTTTTGGCTTGCTGCCGGCATAGCACGTTTGTGGTGCATGGCCCGTGCCGCCTTGGATTTCTTCGTACTATCCTGCTGGGACGTATAGTACTCAGCATCCAAATTCTCCTCGCCATTACAGCGAGTGAGTCTGTCAAAGACAGAGACTTTTTGTGGCGCATCAGAGGTGATGCGCGGGGTATTGGCTGCGCCCCTGCGCCGTCGACGCATCTTCCTCGCCTGAGAGGGAGGTGGCTGGAGAATGTGGTGAGCCGCACGCTTCCCCGAGAGATGCGCTGCATCAGCGGGCGCACCTTGGTTGCTGAGGATGTCAGCAGGAAGGTAAGGCTGGATTGGCGCATCCCCTTCGGTGGTAATGCCCGACGCGTCGACCTTGCGCACCCAGACTCGGCGGGTCTTCTTCGGCTTCGGCAGCCGCTTCGAAGGACTCGCACTTCCTTCAGAAATGAACTCCTCGTACGCCTGTTGATTGAGGCGCACGACCAGCGTTTTGTGGGAGGAGCCCACCTTCACGTCGTCGGCTTGTGACACGACTTTCTCGGTGGAAGAGAAAGAGGTCCCCAGCAGAGTCGCCAGCTTGTTTGCCATTAAAATTATTTGATTACAAATTTTAATACAAACAGAACAGTGTTACAATATAGGACTTAGATGTAGTCATAGGAGTACACTTTTGTTTATCTGGGTCCCTTGTGCCAATGGAGCGAGTGGTAATGTGTTGACTCCGTTGACGAGCTGACGACGGTTATCGGTTCTCTGAAGGATTGGATTGCTCTGGGTACTGGAGATTGCTGAGAGGAGGAAGACGTTGAGTGTCTCTATCTGCCTCTCTGGTGGTCTGTATATTCTTTGTCTGTTCGTTGTGTGTTCTGTGCGTGGGTGAGAAGGAAATGATCCCTCTATTTATAGTTGGGCAGGTTGGCTGCTCATGCGCACGTATGTAGGATGCACCGGTACGTGGGGACGCCACGTGGAGATTGCTGATGGAGGCGCATGGTCGATGCGCCCTGATCGAGGGGGTTGACTTCTTCATGTTGCTGTTGTGAACCGGCATGTAGCAAAGAAGAAGATCTTTCTCTTGCTGAGATCTTGGGTGAGTTGAGTCAAAGGACACGTGTCATCGACTCATGGCTCGAAGATCTCGAATTTGATGGGGGAAGGTGATCTGGTAGGATGCGCCTAGGATTGGGCGCAGGAGGAGACTTTGGCTCGTAACCTTTAGGAGTCACGAACCATTCTGGGCGCATGACTTTTGAGGTGCATGCAGGCGACTTTCCTTCTGTCTTTTGGGATTAGAGAGCAGTCTGGGGCGCATGGCTTTTGAGGCACATGCAGAGCTTCAAATGGAGACTTTTTTTTTCTGTCTTTAGGGATCAGTGAAAAGTCTGAGGCGCATGGCTTTTGAGGCGCATGCGGATGGTTGGGTGGCCACGTGGCAGTAGCCGTCGGAGTAAAGTCATGATGATGCTGACGTTGCTGACGCTTCGTCTTCTGAAAAAGCTGTCAACTGTTCAGACTTTGGAAGGTGTGCTGCCAACTCTGTCAGTTCAGCATTTAATGTTTCTGACATTCGATGGACAGCTGAGTGGGTGCGTCGATTGGCATTCTACTAGGCGTATGGGGACGCATGGGGGCGCATCCTCTGTGATGCGCTTGGTACTGAAGGGCACGTCTGTGTGATGCGCCTGATGTTGAAGGGCACGTCTGTGTGATGTGCGGGCTGGCCGTCGTATCCGCTTCGTGACACATTCTTTAATGCAGCGACTGTTACGTTCTTCGAGTGCTTTAAATAGCCGTTTTGATTGGCTGAATTCGAAACGTCCGGTTCATCTATTAAATGCAAGTTCAATGTACGAAATTCGGAGAGCCATCCACCTGGCGCGTGGGTTTGATCTGTCCAGCCTATAAATAGTGGCATGGAGAGAAGGTTTGCTTCTCGTTCTCTCACGTACTTCCAACATGAACTTGGGTACTCGAGTGCATTCTGTTGACGAAGTGCTCCCGAGGGTGAAGATGAGACGCCATGTCGTCATTGATGCACTTAAAGGTGACTGTTACATCCAAAAGACGGAGTCGAGGGCTTCTGAGGCAGGCGGAAGGTGCCTATTGCATCCAAAGATAGGGATGCTCGGGCCTCGTTTCCGTTATTCCGGAAGAGCCGTAGATCGGAATGGCGGTGCTAGGCTCTTTCTTCCTTCAAAGTGGGCGTTGCCCACTCTGGTGGGTTTGGAGGCTGCTCCTTTAGCCGCGGTTTCGATCACGGTCTTCCTTGGCCTTTGGAGGCTCTTTCGAAGCCTCCACTGGCCACAGATTTGCGGTGCTCTTCTCTTCCTTAGTTCCAGCCAGAGGGTTAAATGCTTCATTAGTCGAAGCACTTATCAGGTGGGCCTGGCTGGAAGAGCGGCACATAACTGGGCTGCTGAAGGGATGCACATAACTGAGCTGCTGAAAGGATGCGCCCTGCTGGATGCGCATGGAGGGATGCGCCTGGTTGAAGGTACATGGTATCTGCTGCGCCTAGTTGGAGGCGCATGGTGGCTGCTGCGCTTGTCTTGAGGCGCATGGTGGCGGCTGGCTGTAGACTTAGGATCTTTCCTTTGTAGAAATTCTCTTTTGTACAACCTTTTTTAGACATGTAATAGACTTTTATGTATAAATAAAAAGTCCTCTTTCAAATGTCTATATTTGTTGATTCTGCTGTAAAGTATTTTGTCCGAGCTCTGGTGTATGTAGTGTCTGGCGCATGGGCTTTCTATTTGTGAAATTCCATGCTTCTACAATGACATGGCACGGTGGAGATGAAAGAGAAAATAAAAGACAACTACCTATGTGGTGTGAAATATCATTTTCAACATGTGAACGGCTAGGGGTAAATAAGGCACACTGTACGTGTCATGTGCAGTTGCTAGCATTCAAGATTAGACATATTGGGATAGTTCTGGGTAGTCCACATGTGTACTAAAATATTTCCCCTCCCGACTACTCTGTGTGACGAGTGTGTCAACAAGCAACAAGATATACGTATAGACATGAAATGAAAAGACTATTATGAATCGAAAGCA
>JANAVB010014796.1:41943399-41973077 GCA_029216955.1 Iris pallida
CGTACCCCTGTTCTCAACCACCACCGCCACCGTCTCCGTCATCAGCCACACCGGCGCCACCCCGATCTCCCCCACTTCCCGGCCAATTCCCCCAAATGCCGATAGGACTCCAGCCACCACCGGTTACCGACAGCCCCGGTAACCACCCTCTCCCGAACACAGACCCAGCAAGCCGCCATATCAAAAGGGAAGAAACCCTTACCTAAATTCGAGCCGCCGTCGCCACTCCGCCTCGGCGAACCCCCTCCACGCCGTCCTCCCCGCGCACCTCCACCAGAGCCGCAGCCGGAGTGCCGCGCCAGCTCCAGTGGCCGCCCACCCAACAGCCGAGCGTCGCCTCCGGCGCAGCCCTCTCCAGTGAAACCCTCATCCGCCGCCGATGGAGAACGCAGGGCCGTCCGTCGCCGTGCGCACGACCGCGCGCGACCACCCCGATGATCCCCGACACCGCCGCGCCACCGCCTCCTCCTCCGCGGGACTCCGCCTTTTGTGCGATCCGCCGCCGTGTCTTCTCCACCGTCGGCGAGACCTCTCCATGCCACCTTCCCGTCCGCCTCCGACGCCACGCCGAGCCCTCGGTAAGAAAAACCCCCTTTTCGATTTTCTTTACTCCTCTCTGTTCTCTCTCTCCCTCTTAAATCATTACGAATGAAATGGAAAAGTAGCAGTAACTTTCTTTTTAAAAAGTTTTGATTATTCTGAGTATTATTATTATTATTATTATTATCCCTATTATTATTATTATCATTATTATTATTATTATTATTTATTATTAGTATTATTATTAGATTATTATTAATGTTGATTATTATTATTATTGTTATTATTACTAAATTTTTTATCATTATTATTATTATGGGTATTTTAATTATCCTGATTATAATGTAAGTCATTATACATATAAATATTTTGGTAAAATTTGGGGCCTATTAATTATAGTTTTAATTTAATAATATTCTTAGTAAGTAATCAAGTATTTAACAAAAATATTTTCGACCATTGAGATATGGTCTTCTCTAATATTCAGTTATTTTATAGAAAGATGGCTTCGGATCTAAAATTTATTTTAACAATAGTTAGCTTAGTAAAAATATGTTCCTCTAGATATACATGTATTGACAAAATTATAGTTTTGGTTTAAATAAGTTATTAATATTGTCAAGTATTATTTATTATATCGCATATATAAAGTGTAGTATTTTTCATCTAATTTCAAAATTTATTTTTAGAGTTTTAAATTATTTATCTAAAACGATTTTAAGGGATTAATTATCCACAAATATTTTGATCAATAAGATATAGTTTTTCGTTATAAATAAGTTATAAATATCTTCTAAAGTAAAACATATATCTAGTTTTAAAATAGTATAAATATTTTTTTCTCAAAATTTTCACTATCTACCTATCTTGATCATGACTGATTATATTTCTATTTTCTCGTGAATTCGGACTCTTACTCATCGGCCATGACTATGGGACAAATCAGTACTTGTTGAATCATTGCACCACTCCAGGCAACACCACCAGGCAAGACACCTTGCCTTTACTGTTTAAATTCTTGCTCAATATCATGCGTGCTTTTTCTTTATGTTGTTCTTTCAAAATTTTATATATATGCAAATTATGATATTTTATGCAATTGGCTTAGAGTTAAACGACCACCGTGTGTTTAGTGCATCTCATAAACTGTCACGATGTGCCACGGGTTGTGTGTGAGTTGTGAGTCGCATATAGATACGGACTTGCGTACCGACCATACATCGGTGCGTACAGGCCGTACGTTAGATATAACTGTCAATAGATTTGTAGAAGACTTGGCAGTTATTAAGGATTAAGCAGTGTCGTGGAGTCGACACATGTATAGTATCATGGGGAGGGGGAAGACAGTTATTAGCGTAGGGGCTACATGTTCAGTACACACATAGATTTGGGCCGATAGTGTCTCGGATGAGCGCTACTTACTGCCCCGGGGCCGATAGTTCTCGTATGAGAGCTACTTTCTGCCCATAGTTGATAGTATCTCTTATGAGCGCTACCTCCTACTACTCTCTCTTCATCTATGCTGAACACTATAAGCTCCTGCGTAGAACGTTGTCTTCTCAAGGTATATATCACATAGAATGGTTAGGACCCCTTTACGCATGTATATTTCTATTGAGCTCTTACTATTCAGTTTATGGCATGATATTATGTGTCTTGTTACGTCCCTCTGAGGACCTGATTTTTTTCCCAGGTGTGTGTTTTCATAATTTCTTGCAGGTGCTCTAGCTAAGGCCATTCCTTCCTTCATGATGACTGCTTTTGGACTTGTCATTGCTTCGCTCGACCAATCACTTTCTTTGTATATTTCTTCTCTATTTAAATTAGTTGGTAGTGGACTTTGTCTCCGCCCAACTATTGTGTACATGACAAACTCAAAGTTGCTTTATATCATTATTTATCTTTGTGGATGAGATTTAGTTGTCTTGGATTACTACATTTACAGCTTATGTATATATACGAGTCGTATATTTACTCGTATGTATACAGCTGGCATGATACGTATCTAGTCTCAAGTATTTGGGACTGGGACGTTACACATTTCGAAGAATCAGTAACCCCTCGATTTTCGAAAGGTTACTAATGACAGAAAAATAATGAAAGACAACAGTCTCAAGAACTTGTCAAGAGAAATTAGTAGAAATCTCTCACTCTCTTCACGAAATCCCAGCCGAAATTAATTCTCCATTCTTGCCATCACTACTCTCTCACTTCACTAATTTATTCACACTCGGCTACATGGCCCTGCTCTACAACCGATTGTTCCCACCACTCTCCTCACCCATGCTCACAAATGAACCCACCTTTCCATGCTTTTTCACACTCCTTCACTCCTTCTTTCTCCCTCTCATTTCTCCAACCTACCACTCCTCTTCTTCCTTCTGAAACAACAAAAGGAAGAAATCTCTCTAATGTCTACTTTCCAATTCCCTCCCAAAAACTAATGCAAAGTGAACAAGAGAAGAAGGTGAGCAGAGGTTCAAGAGGGAGGCGGGTCGGAGCTTACCACGAGATTTGGTCGACGTAGCGGTGTAAACGGACACGACGACTGGATCCGGTCGACGGTCGAGCTTGCGGTGGTCAGGTGAGCATCTCGACACCCCTGACGCTCTCTCAGTGGTGGATCGAAATGGCTCGGTGCTCGGCAACTCCGAGTCGGACGACAGTAGATCCGGTGGCGGATCCGATCTGGAGGGTGGCAGTGCCTCGAGTCTGCCTCGGGGTCGGTGTAGGCCAAGTTCTGACGAGGTCTCGTAAGATCCATCGACGGCGAGCTCAGGCGTGTGACGGTGAGGATACGACGGCTCAGATCCAGTGACACTTCAGAGGAGATTGGAGTCAGCCATCAGTTCGAGGTAGAGGAGACCGGTGAAGAATCGAAGCAGAGGTGGGGTGGCTTTGGCCTCCTGGTGGCGGAGCTCTGGTGGCAGAGACTAACTCCGGTGATCTCCATTCGGTTCATGGCGTCGTACGGTGGTGACATCACCGGAATGGTGAGGAGAGAGAGTGTACAGTGTCAGTGGGATGATATATGCAGAGTGTGTCAGAAAGTTTTGGGAACTGTGTACTTATAATAAAATAATATTTGTGGTATAGCTATAATTAAATACAGATCTGGGGGTATAGAACAATACTGTAACTGATTTTCAAATTCAAATTATTTTAACAGAATTTCAAAATCAAATAGGAAACAGATTTTCAAATATAAATTCTAACAGATTTGATTAAGTATAAAAGTTAGTTACTACTAATCACAAAATTAGCTAACTACAGATTCAAATCTAACCACACTCTTAACCATGGATAGGCTTCACAGGACTTAGCTAGAATTAAAATAAACCATTAATATACCCTAGCAGAACCATGGTCAAATTAGTTTTAGCAATTTAATTAGTCCATAAATATATTTAATGATCCTATTTAACTAAATAAGACATTATGCAGAAATTGGTCATTAAATACAACGTAGCAGAACTGAATTTTCTTACAAGTTAATATATATAATTTTCTAAAAATCAAGAAAATTTCAAGAGCACTCAAAATTTATTAGTTAAACCAGTAATCGAACAAAAATTAAATTTTTCACAAGGAAACAATATTAAACTAGAAATAAAATTAGGAAAATAAAAAATTACCAAAATTGATTCACGGAGTTACAACATGCCTAGTTACTAACAAGATGCAATAAAATGTTCCCGCAGCCACAAGCCCTGCAGACTTATCCATGTTATCCAGATGCAAGTTGAGATAGTTGTATTAGGTGACTTGGGGGGTGCAACGCATGACAGTGTGCTGGAAATGCGCCCTACTCGTCGACGGGCTACAAGGCCTAGATAACGGGATTGCTTGTAGCTGGGAAATATCTTTATGAGCTACTTGATCAATCTAGTCATTACCCTAGTCAGATTCAGTATGAATCCCTGACGGTGGTAATCAGGAATCCATATCCTAGGAATGATACAAGACGAGACATGTAGCTTGTACAGGCACAACCATCCACGATGTCAAGATAAGAGTTACTTAGCAAGTTGAGATAGTTATCGCAACAGCATTCAAGATTATTATGTCATGCTAGGTTCACTTGTCAAGAGTGCGCCATGACGGGCCACCATCAAGAAATGTCATATCAAGGTTGCTTGTCAAGAGTGCATCTCAATGGGCCACTATCAAGAAATGTCATGTCAAGGTTACTTGTTAAGAGTGTGCCACAACGAGCCACTATCAAGAATTGTCATGTCAAGGTTGCTTGTCAAGAGTGCGCCACAACGGGCCACTATAAGTCACATTATCATATCGTGTTCATGTTATCATGTCGTGCTCAAGCTATGAGTTATCAAGTTCACATGCATATTGTAGTGCCCCGTCCCGCTCAGTCAATCGGAGGAATCGAAACGCCGACGGCGTTCGGACTTAGCCTTGTAACGGCTGCTCAGAGCATCGCTCGGTCAAGGCGACCGCTCGCTCAGGTGGGGTAGTTTCGGTGAACTTGCCTCATCTTAGCCTTTACAAAATAAATTACATGTTTTCAACTTGCACAAGTAGGCATGATAATAAAAGAGATGAATCCACATAGCTAAAGAAAATAATCCCGATGGGTCGAATTGAGTTAGAATATGGAAAGGTCTAATGGTCGGCTTAGAGTTGGTGCACGGCGTGCTTTGAAAATGAAACTCGATCCTTCGTCCCGTGGCTTGGGAGAAGGAAAGTTGGTATTCGCCGCAAAGCTAAGAGTTAGCCAAATTCATAGGCATCGTCCGCACAAATGCTTCATAAAGCATGCACGATCTCATCACCCAAGGCGTAGCTTAGTCGCTGCTCGCCCGACAGGTTAAGTTGTATTGCACGGCTTGCAGCATAAGTCTAGGCACCCCAAATAACTTGGTCGTTCAGAAGTCGAACGCATGCGCGGCACGTTTTCGTAATGCAAGACTGGACGCAGCCTTTGCTCGTCGAGTCGTTGTGCGTTAAGTCAGGTAAACGTTAGGCTATCGGAGTGGTAACAAGCACGGTCCCACGAGTTCTACGGTTGGGTATAACCACATAGTCTTACGGTCTCAAGGCCCGTCATATAAAGTATGACTTGGGCGATAGCATCGCGTAGATCGGAAGTCGGTTGAGGTACGATGCACGGACTTAGTGTTTAAGGCATGGACCACGGTTGATTCATTGAGTTTAGAAAAGGGCAAGAAAGAAGTATGCTCGCGGCTACAAGTCGGCGAGGCCTCGTGGCTACATGTCGGCGAGGCGGTCTAATAAGAAAGAAATATTGAACTTGGCCCTGAAAGAAATGGTGACACTAGAGGTGGCATGACTGTGTGAGACGTCAGTTTGAGTCGAGTCTTGCATGGTCATGGACAACTTGTCGACAAGGTGAGCGTTTCCCCGCATGGCAACCCGAGGCCACGGGACCGTTGCGGGCAAAGGAAAACAAATAATTAGCTGTGCTGGGCACGGGTTAGGCGAGGACTTACAGCGGGGCTCGCTACTCACGCTGAAAGGATCCCGTCTAACAAAAGCTAGAGGAGTCCACGATGGCTTTGGGAGTCAGTGACCAAATTATATAGATGAGTCGACATGGCGGCAATCCGCATATGTGCCTTTGGATTGAGTTGAGTTGTTGAATGTGTGTACAGTTAGAATACAAATATTTGGGCTTAAGAATGGCTATAATATAGGCGACGTGCTTTGGCACGAGATGTGGTGTCGAGTCTTAAGTTGTCGGCATATAAGTTGCATAAGTTGGTTGAGTTGTTTGGGTTTAAGTCGAGAAACCGTCGCAAGGCAAAAGTTGTTTGTGTGACACTAACATTCACAAGTCTTGATTGGGTCAGTTGGTGATCAAATTAGCAAGGGCCGCGAGGCGGCGATGTGGTTGAGTCGCACATAGTTGTGAGGCACGGCACAAAGGATTACAAGCACGGTCACACGGAAATGGAGCCTCATCGCATAGTTGCGTCTCTGGTTATGGCCGTAAGATAAACACGACTTGAGTTAACGTTGGTGTTGCATGCACGAGAATGAATTAGTCTAGACTCAAAATAAGAGTTACATTCCGATGAGGATAATTATCCCGCGGGAGCGTGCATGGTAATTCATGCCCACCGTGGATAATCTGACTTGCGTGAGATCAGGGCGCAACATATTATTAAGCTAGACGACCTTGTGATCGATTGCGTAAATTGGAATAGATGACTTAGGGAATGTGAAAGGTGAATTATGGTTTAGCGATGAATTATGTCGTAGCGTGCTTGAAGTGAGAAGGATCGATAGGCGAACTATATCGAACGTGTTTGAAGGGATGACTATGCAAGATGGTTTGTTGAATGAGCGATATTGATACGTTATAGAATTGGTTGAACGTGAGTTGTCGTAGGATGGCTTTACTGAATGACTCGGACCCCGCACGATGAATGTTGAGATGTGTATAGGAAATATGTGCTCGAAGTTTAGAAATCGGAGTGATGCAAGCTTGGGTAGAAAATCCCGTACTATCAATTTGGTTTGACCTTAGGATGGGGTCAGTGTTGATATTTTTGTTTAGGAACTATGATTCCAATACTGACGGAAAGACATAGCCTAGCGGTTAGGAAGACGTCCGAGTGCGAAGTGGTAGGATTTGTAGAGGCACCACTCGCGAGGCTCGGCTGACATGCATGTATATCAAGGGCGCTTGAATGCGTGCATGATCCGACTTGAGTGGTAATGGCAGAATTCGATATCACGAGGCTTGGCTGAAATGCATGTATTTTGGGAACGCCTAAAATATGTGCACGATCCATACTAAGTGATACGTTGAATTCAAGTGAGACTTGAGGAATGGGAAAGTATCGAGGATTTTAAGATCGTGAGTTTTGAAGAAAGGATTGAGGGTAGCACGAGCATGGCTCGGATTGAGGGAATGCAAAGGAGAAATGTGTGCGAGAAACGTAGGATGTTGAGTCGAGTGATAAGTCGATAAGTGTACTCAGTTAGTTTCGAGGACGAAACTTTTTCTGAGTGGTGTATGATGTAGTGCCCCGTCCCGCTCAGTCAATCGAAAGAATCGAAACGCCAACGGCGTTCGGACTTAGCCTTGTAACGGCTACTCATAGCATCGCTCGGTCAAGGCGACGGCTCGTTCAGATGGGATAGTTTCGGTGAACTTGCCTCATCTTAGCCTTCACATAATAAATTGCATATTTTCAACTTACACAAGTCGGCTTGATAATAAAAGAGACGAATCCACATAGCTAAAGGGAATAATCCCGACGGGTCGAATTGAGTTAGAATATGGAAATGTCTAATGGTCGGCTTAGAGTTGGTGCACGACGGGCTTTGAAAATGACACTTGATCCTTCGTCCCCTGGCTTGGGAGAAGAAAAGTTGGTATTCGCCGCAGAGCTAAGAGTTAGCCAAATTCATAGGCGTCGTCCGTACAAATGCTTCATAAAGCATGCACGATCTCATCACCCAAGGCGTAGCTTAGCCGCTGCGCGCCCGACGGGTTAAGTTGTATTGTATAGCTTGCGGCATAAGTCTGGGCACCCCAAATGACTTGGTCGTTCAGAAGTCGAACGCATGCGCAGCACGTTTCTGCAATGCAAGACTGGACGCAGCCTTTGCTCGTCGAGTCATTGTGCGTTAAGTCAGGTAAATGTTAGGCTATCGGAGTGGTAACAAGCACGGTCCTACGAGTTCTACGGTTGGGTATAACTACATAGTCTTACGGTCTCAAGGCCCGTCATATAAAGTATGACTTGGGCGATAGCATCGCGTAGATCGGAAGTCGGTTGAGGTACGATGCACGGACTTAGTGTTTAAGGCATGGACCACGGTTGATTCATTGAGTTTGGAAAAGGGCAAGAAAGAAGTATGCTCGCGGCTACAGGTCGGCGAGGCCTCGTGGCTACATGTCGGCGAGGCGGTCTCATAAGAAAGAAATATTGAACTTGGCCCTGAAAGAAATGGTGACACTAGAGGTGGCATGACTGTGTGAGATGTCAGTTTGAGTCGAGTCTTGCATGGTCATGGACAACTTGTCGACAAGGTGAGCGTTTCCCCGCATGGCAACCCGAGGCCACGGGACCGTTGCGGACAAAGAAAAACAAATAATTAGCTGTGCTGGGCACGGGTTAGACGAGGACTTGCAGCGGGGCTCGCTACTCACGCTGAAAGGACCCCGTCTAACAAAAGCTAGAGGAGTCCACGATGGCTTTGGGAGTCAGTGACCAAATTATATAGATGAGTCGACATGGCGGCAATCCGCATATGTGCCTTTGGATTGAGTTGAGTTGTTGAATGTGTGTACAGTTAGAATACAAATATTTGGGCTTAAGAATGGCTACAATATAGGCGACGTGCTTTGGCACGAGATGTGGTGTCGAGTCTTAAGTTGTCGGCATATAAGTTGCATAAGTTGGTTGAGTTGTTTGGGTTTAAGTCGAGAAACCGCCACAAGGCAAAAGTTGTTTGTGTGACACTAACATTCACAAGTCTTGATTGGGTCAGTAGGTGATCAAAGTAGCAAGGGCCGCGAGGCGGCGATATGGTTGAGTCGCACATAGTTGTGAGGCACGGCACAAAGGATTGCAAGCACGGTCATACGGAAATGGAGCCTCATCGCATAGTTGCGTCTCTGGTTATGGCCGTAAGATAAACACGACTTGAGTTAACGTTGGTGTTGCATGCACGAAATGGTCTTGAAATACGAAATAGGCCAAGGCGTCTGACCTAAAACTGATCCTAAGGCAAGAGTAGAAAGACAATTGATAAGGAAGCACTATGCTGCACCAAGTAAAATAACGTGTCGGTTTTGTATGGGTGGGCGAGAAGCTCATTCCACCAGTACAGTTGAGTACTGACACCCCATATAGTTTCTATATGCAGGTACAGGTAGAAGCTCATGGCGCGGAGCTCGCTTGGATGCGTCGAGGCACGAAGTTCCTTGGCGATTCGAAGCGTGCGGCCGCACGGAGTAAAGACTTATACATGACATAATGTATGGACATCGCCTTCCGAAGCTTCCGCTGGAGTCAAGACTTGTATTGAGAGATGAGAGAGAGAGCTGAGTGACTTGTAATGTGAGATGAGTGAGCTTGAGTGAGCTTGAGAGACTTGTAATATTGGCCTTGCGCCCTAATATAATCGTTGCTTCAATATCAATAAAGAGCTTCTTTTGAATAACTTGTGTTTAGTTCTACTTTCCGCTGCTATCATTCAATGTCTCTGCTTGGGACTTCTGTGCGACGACCCCGTCGCAGCCGCTGAAATCGGCCGTTATGGAACCCGCCTTGCACGAGTGCAATCTAGGCTCGTGCGACATCACGCCTTAGCGCGGACGATCGCTCCTACGGGAGTGGGGCGTGACATAATGGTATCAGAGTACGGCTTTACGTCCTTGGACTATCGATTAAATTCTTTAACTTTGTTGTTTTCGCGAACTCTGAATGTTGCTTCCGCATATTGATATTGTTGGTGCGCTCTCTCTCAATTGTCCCACGGGATGTCCATACAATAACTCTATCTATTTTGTAAAACGTAGGAGAACAGTTTTTGATAAAACAAAAAGATGGTTGCATAAGCACGGCTGGCTAAGTCGGGCTGGGCATATACGCCAAAGATTGCGTCGACCTTAGCAAAGTCGAGTGCGGGATTCGTAATGTTTCGAGCTAGAATGAGTGGAACTTGATTGCGTAAATGAGATGACTATCGATAGGGGTGCTATCGAACGACGATGTTATCGTCGGTACGATATAAGGTGAGCGTGCTTGAAATTTAAGGAATCGTTCGGACGGAAATTTGAGGAAGTAGATCGTGAATCGAATGATAGTTTTGAGGATTTGTTGAATGACTTCATTCCTGAGTGGTGTATGCGATAGTCTCAGGAATGTCGATCGATCGATCGATTGAGGATTCGGGGTGTCGGTGAGTCTATTAGCAAGCGTCGCACATATGCAAAGCCTTAGATCGGGTGCGATTGAATGAGTCATTGTCTGGAAGTTTGATAAGTGGATTCAAACAACTTAGAAATTGACACGCACGGAACGTGTACGGGATTGAGGATCATGCGAAGTATGAAACGCAAGAATGATTGAGTAGGTAAAATCGAATTGAAGAAAAGTTAGGGTGTACAAATGGATGACTTGATCGAGGAAATTGATACGGATCGTATAGAAAAAGTTAGCACGATGAGACGATAGTGTGCATGAAAAGTTGAATTTCGAAGTTACGCAATGACTCTAAGGATTGGATTGAATGTTACTCGACGATTGAGATAGCAAGGAATGTTGCAAATTGAGAAAATACATTGGTCGATGACTTGAGATAAACAGATAAACAATACATGGAATTGATTTGAGGAAATTGATGTTGTGAATGATTCGAGGGATAATGATCGAACTTGAATTTGAATATCGAGGAGACTATCCAGTCAAAAGATAACATCGTTCGCACGACTCGAAATTTGTTGGAAAGGAAGATCGTCAGGTTACGCATATCATCGATGGTATTAAGGCGTATCAAATATCGATATGCGATAACTCGGGGGCACTCTAATTCGGCAAAAGACGATCGTGCAAGTGTTATTGTTCGGTTGGATGCTATACTTAGAATTTTGATTTAGATGAATGTTGGATGAAAATGATCGTGTTTTGATGGTTACGTTGATAACCACAACGTCGACGATCTTGTCTTGTGCGAGTGCAACTCCAGCCTCGTACATGCGTCGCATCAGATTTGGGGCAATTGTTTCGCGTTATCACGCCCCAGAACCAGAATACTGGAGAGCGGGGGCAGACACAGCCAGCTACGTATATTGAAATAGAATACATCTCAACTATACGGTCACGGCTGTCTAGATATGAGGGTTTACTACAAGCCAGCAGTCTCTTAAGGTCAAGCCTATTGTCTCAATCTCAAGCAATTAACAGAGTTACAAGATGTTAGAGCATCAAATATATATATATAAGGCGTCCCAAATATTACATATTGGATGATCATGAAGCTAGTCGTACAAAATGATAGGACTAGCAAGAGTTCAGTCATACATGATCAACCCTAGGATTTGTTAATCATGTTACAGCCCGTAGGCAGACAGTAAGTAAATGTGCATCGAGCTAACAGGTGCTCGTCGGCAAACGCCTCAAAAGAATAAATTTACATATGAGTGGGTGAAACAAAAAGGGAAGACCCACTCGTAGCCCGGGTTCCGTCTAGTGTTCACCATTGGGCTGGAAGCTTGGTAGATCCTCGGGAGCTGCTCCGAAATCTGGCCACACAAAACCAGCTGGGTCAAACCCCAGAAAGAGCAAGTGCCACAAAGGAGGCCACGAAATAAGAACAAAACCAGCATATCAGAATAAAATGAACTAAGAAAAGGCATTAAAGAAAAGAAAACGCATCATGACAATATACGACTAGGGACTTAGAAGCCATTCCGGGAGCCAGGTTACAATCCTTAACCAAACAAGGACCGGGATTGTACCCCTTCGCCTGAATAGTTTCTTCGTCACTAACCATTTATTGCAGAGAGCAAGCAAAAGAAACATCACAAGTACAGGGCAAGTCAAGTACAAGTTCTAGACAAGACTAGACAGGGCTGGACAACATCCATTTCACAACGGCCAAGCAAGTCTACGGCTTACTACGTTAACTAACTAGGATCATCACAAGCCTAATTACTAACAAGATGCAAGCGAGAATTCCAAATCCCAAGCCCTGCAGACCATCCAGTTATCCTTCCGCGGGTTGAGAGTTATAGGTGGGTACATTGCCCGGGAGACAAATGTACCCTTAGGTGACTTAGAGGGTGCAACACATGACAGTGTGCTGGAAATGTGCTCTACTCGTCGGCAAGCTACAAGTCCATTAATGCCTCCAGATAACGAGACTGTCTGTGACCGGGAATTCTCCATGTTCTAATTTGGTCTACTCATTACCTAGTCCAATTTTAGTGTGAGTCCCTGGCCGTGGTACCCAGGGAGTCACCCCTTAGACATGATGCAAGACAAGACAAGTAATTTGCACAGAGCAACAGGTAGTACACCCACGGTGTCAAGACAAGTCAAGTCGAGTCAAAGTGCGCCGCCACGGGCCACTATCAAGTGAAGCCAAGTCATACCAAGTCAAGTCAAGTTGAGTTATCAAGTCATGCCAAGTCGGGAGCGCGCCACCGCGGGCCACTATCAAGTCAAGCCGAGTTATCAAGTTACCGGTCCCAGTTATTAACAAGATATTCAACAGATAGGAGAAAACTAGCTGCAGGCCAAACCATGCCAAATCATAGAAAATAGTGTCAAGACGTGTCAGACCAAGTCAAGTTGTGCATGTGAGCAATCAAAATCTCAAAAGCTCCAATCATATCAAAGAAAACCAAGTTATAAAGCAGGCACTAAGGCACTAGGGTGTAGGTGAACTAGAGTGTGCCAGGGAACAAGCACACTAGAGTGCGCCTGGTAGCAGCACACTAGAGCGCGCCTGGTTGAGGCAGCACACCAGAGTGCGCCTAGGATGAGGTGCACTGGAGTGCGCCTAAGATGAGGTGCACTGGAGTGCGCCTAAGTCGAAACCAACAAGGTGCGCCTGGCCGCTGACCAGTGAAACGCGCCTAGTCAGGGGAGCAGGCGCAATCGGACCAGGCGCTAAATAGCGTGGCCCGCAAGGAGGCGCGCAGCGCTAAACAGCGCGCGGCCAAAAGAGGCGCGCAGCGCTAAAGAGCGCCCGGCCAGGAAGGTAGGCGCGATCGGCCAAGGAGGCGCGCAGCGCTAAACAGCGCGCGGCCAGGAAAGTAGGCGCGATCGGCCAAGGAGGCGCGCCTGGAGGTCGTCTTCCTCCTCAAGCCGAGGAGAAGAACCCATGGGTTCCAAAACTTTGGAACACCATAAGTCGGCCATCCAAGCTCCAAATCCGGACTTCCAAGGTTCTAACTTGGGTAAAATTCCACCCTCTACAACATGGGAACAATAAAACCAACCAAAATTCAAGTTTAATAGATCAAATCTAAAGAAATCCAAAAATGAACAAAGTCTAGATCTAGGGAAATCCAAGCTTCAAAACCCAAAATGCCAAGCTCTAACATTGGTCCTAGAGCTCTAGTCTAACTAAATATCAAAATAAAATGGGTCCTCATTAAATGGCAAGATGCAACTTGCCTATGGTGGGGATGTTGGTGGTGGTAGGAGGAAGAAGAAGAAGAAGAAATAAATGGAAGTTATGGGGAGAGAGAAAAGTTGGTGGGATTTTAATGGGGGTTGTTGTGGTGTTCTTGAGGGTGCAAGATAGCTAAAGGTGTTCTCATTCCTATAAACCAAACCAAGTCATATTAAACCAAACCGAAAATCCGAATAAGAAAAATACGAGAAATATCGGAATACCGCAGTTAGGCAAGATAAAAAAAATATACGCAAAAATCAAAATATGGGCAAAATACGAAATACGGGAAATGAGGGTGACAACTCTACCCACCTTAAAAGAATTCCGTCCTCGGAATTTAATCAAGGAGCTAGAGATTGCCACGACAAGCTACACTAATCACAGGCAAGCTACACTAAGCAGTTCAATCATACAATCATGCAATGCAAGCAAGGAAGGGAAGACGTAAGGCACAAGAAAGACATTATACCTCACGAGTCAAACAGATAGGGATATCGCGATCGGATGTCGTCCTCACGCTCCCACGTTGACTCACCTAGAGAGTGATGACCCCAAGCAACACGGACCAATTTAATAGTCTTGTTCTTGAGTATCTTTTCCCTCCGGTCCAAAATAGACACGGGCCTCTCCTCATACGAAAGGTTGGTACCAACAACCAATTCCGAATGATCTAGGATATGGCTCGGGTCCGGAATATACCGTCGTAACTGGGACACATGGAATACATCATGTACCTCACTTAACGACGGCGGAAGAGCGAGACGATAGGACACATCGCCTACTCGCTCCAGAATATCGAACGGCCCTATATACCTAGGACTAAGCTTTCCCCGTACGCCAAAACGAATGACGCCGCGGGTAGGCGAGATCCTAAGGAATACATGGTTGCCGACAGCAAATTCTAAGGGACGCCGATGAGCATCGGCCCAATGGCGCTGGCGATCCTGAGCAACTCGGAGGTGATCTCTGATTCTTCTGACCACTTCAACCGTCTGAGAAATCAGTTCTGGACCGAGCATCTGCCTCTCTCCAATATCGTCCCATGCTAACGGAGATCTGCATTTCCTGCCATACAGAGCCTCGAAGGGTGCCATCTGGATACTAGCCTGGAAACTATTGTTGTACGAGAATTCCACCAAGTGCAGGTGATCCTCCCACGAACCACTGAAGTCAAGAGTACATGACCGCAACATATCTTCGAGAGTTTGTATAGTACGCTCTGACTGCCCATCTGTCTGCGGATGATACGCTGAGCTAAACTTAAGACGAGTCCCCAAACTTTGATGAAGACTGCGCCAGAAGTGTGATGTGAATCTCGTATCCCTGTCTGATACTATGCTGACTGGCACTCCGTGAAGTCGGACGATCTGCCTGAGATACATCTCTGCTAGCTGCGCCGTCGACTGTCCAACTCTAAAGGGAAGAAAGTGTGCCACCTTGGTAAGCCTGTCTACAATGACCCAAATAGCATCTCTGCCTGCCGGAGATCTGGGTAACCCAGTCACGAAATCCATGGTTATGTGCTCCCATTTCCATTCTGGGATCGGTAAGGGTTGAAGAAGTCCAGCCGGCCTCTGATGTTCAGCCTTGACTTGTTGGCAAACCAAACATCGAGAGACATACCGGGCTATCTCCCTCTTTATGCCATTCCACCAAAAGTGCTGACGAATATCTCTGTACATCTTCGTGCCGCCTGGGTGAATGGAATATTGCGAACTGTGAGCCTCTGCCATGACTTCCTGTCTGATATCTCCACTGGGTACACAAAGACGCGTGCCGTGTCGAAGTGTACCATCCTCATGAATACATAACTCTGGCCTTCTTCCTGCCTCGCACTCTGCTCTGAGCCGCTGAATCTTGGAATCTGTTAATTGTGCTGTCCGGATCCTCTCAACTATGGTGGACTGTATCTGTAGGCTGGCCATCAAGACCACATTGGAAGGGAGAATCACTTCAATTCCCATCTTCTGAAGATCTGCCAATAGCTCTGGTTGCGCTGTTAGAAGGTAGACTCCGGCTCTCCGGCTCAATGCATCTGCTACCACATTGGCCTTCCCTGGGTGATACTGCAAGTCCACATCATAGTCCACAAGTAGCTCGAGCCATCTTCTCTGCCGCATATTAAGATCCTTCTGGGTGAAAACATACTTCAGGCTCTTGTGATCAGTAAATATCTCCACTCTGTCTCCGTACAAGTAGTGCCTCCACAACTTAAGTGCAAACACTACTGCTGCTAGCTCCAAGTCGTGGGTCGGGTAATTCTTCTCATGATCACGGAGTTGACGTGACGCATAAGCAATTACCTTCCCATGCTGCATCAAAACACATCCCAATCCTCTGCCTGAAGCGTCGCAATAAACTGTGAATCCTCCGGTCCCATCTGGAAGGGTGAGAATGGGAGCCGTTATCAAACCTCGCTTCAATTTCTCAAATGATTCCTGACATTCTGCTGTCCAAACGAACGGCACATCCTTGCGGGTCAACTGGGTCATCGGCGCTGAAATCCTTGCAAAATCAGAGACGAACCGCCGGTAGTAGCCGGCCAATCCAAGAAAGCTGCGAACTTCTGCCACCGAATTGGGTACTGGCCATGCCTCGATGGCCACAATCTTCTGGAGATCCACTTCCACTCCTCCTCGGGTAATGATGTGACCCAAGTATGAAATGCGATCGAGCCAGAACTCGCATTTACTGAACTTGGCGTACAACTGGTGCTCTCTGAGAATCTGAAGAACCACACGGAGATGCTGTTCATGCTCCGCCTCACTCTTGCTGTAGACCAGGATGTCATCAAGGAATACTATCACAAACTGATCCAAGTAAGGCATGAAAATACGGTTCATGAGATCCATGAACACTGCCGGCGCATTGGTCGCTCCAAAGGGCATAACTAGAAACTCCCAATGCCCGTACCTAGATCTGAACGCCGTCTTCGGGATGTCCTGCTCTCTAACTCTGATCTGGTGGTATCCTGACCGCAAGTCTATCTTCGAGAAAACTGAAGCCCCTTTGAGTTGATCAAATAAGTCATCTATCCTTGGAAGAGGGTATCTGTTCTTGATTGTCACTGAGTTCAAGGTACGATAATCAACACATAGCCTGGACGTACCATCCTTCTTTTTCACAAGAAGCATCGGGGCTCCCCAAGGCGATCCACTTGCACGAATGAATCCCTTGGTCCTGAGTTCTTCAATCATCTTGTACAAAATCTCCAACTCTGAAGGCGCCATTCTGTAGACTCGCTCTGATACTGGTGCTGTCCCGGGAATCAAGTCAATGGTGAACTCGATCTCCCGCTCTGGTGGCATCCCTGGAAGTTCCTCTGGGAAGACATCTGGAAACTCTTCAACTATCCGGGGCAACTGCACTGCTGCTACTGCCATCCGCAATACTGGAGGAGATGGCTCTACTGTGCCTCTGGAAAATGAAAACTCTGGCTCTCCGGGAATACTAAAGACAACTCTGCCAATATGGCAGTCTATCCTAGCATAATGGTTCCTCAACCAATCCATGCCTAGGACTACATCATAGTCTGCCATAGGGAATTCTATGAATCTAGCGGGGAACTCTCTACCGCTAACTACGATCCGACACGAGGAGAACACTCGATCTACTCCCACAAGACCATTACCAGTAAGTATATTGAGCCTCACTGATAATGACTCGGGCTCCAACCCTATCCGTGTCGCGAATCGTGCAGACATGAATGAATGCGATGCACCAGAATCAAATAATACAGATGCTGGAAAAGTGTTGACGAGAATAGTACCTGCCACTACCTCACCTGGTGCAACTTCTTCTTCCATGGTCATCATCATAGCCTGACCTCTAGCTGCGGGTCCCCTCTGCTGGAAACCCCTCTGTCGGTTCTGTGCCGGAGCCTGGGTGAACTGCTGCTGGTTCTGCTGCTGAAAGGCCTGGGCCTGGGGCGCCAATGGCCTCGGGTACTGCTGTTGCTGCTGCTGCTGGACTGGAACTGGGGCTGGTCCCCTCACCGAAGAACTAGAAAGGTTGGATGATGATGGACCTCCCCTATTCGGGCAGGTCCCTATCTGGTGGTCTGCTCCTCCATAAGCCAGGCACAATCCTTGTGCCCTACGACACTCTGCCACTACATGGCCCGGCTTCCCGCAATGAGAACATCCCACCGCGGAAGACTGCTTCTGCTTCTGCTGTTGCGGGTACGTCGGGGTCGAATGCTGAACCGACGTCACTGAGGCCGCCCGCCTCGGAGTTCCAATGGTTATACCCCTAGCTGCCGGGGCTGGAGCTGAAGATTGGTGCATCTGGTTGTGGGACCACTTCCTGCCTCCGGTCCTGTCCACAATTCTCCGGGAGGTATACTCATGCCTCCTTGCTGCTTTTAATACTGCATCGAACGTCTGGTGCTCGAACTGTTCCACAGCCAATAATATCTCCAAATGCAGTCCTTGCTGGAACCGCTGAGCCCTATCGAACTCGGTTGCCACCAAGGTGGGGGCGAACCTACTCAGCCTAGAAAACTCGGTCGCATAGCCATCGACCGTCCTGCCTCCTTGCTTCAAGTTGGTGAATCTGGTCTGCAGGTCGTACCGTGCCACCGCATCGAAGTACTTTGTCTGGAATCTCTCTCTGAACGTCGCCCAAGTGACTGGTGTTGCTAATCCCATGGCCTGAGCTGCCCACCAATCGCGAGCCAAGTCTAACAACTGTAGGCGTACCACCGCCACCTTCTCATTTTCAGGTGTCCTAGCTGCTTCCAGGACCACCTCGGTATCCTGAAGCCAAGCATCCGCGGCAATCGCATCTTCACTGCCGTCAAAGAAGGGAGGGTTCAAGCGCTTGAAACTGTTGGCCGCCTGATTTCCTTGGGGACCTCCTCGGTTTAGTGCATCATGAACCTCCTGGTGCAAGGCGTCACCTCGACGATCTTGGGATGCAAGCAGTTCTCTGATAAGCCCTACCAAAGGCCCCTCGTCCTGTCTAGCTGGTTGAACGGGCGGAGCTGCCTGAACTGGAGGTTCCGGGCCTCCGGAAGGCATAACTCGAGAGGCTATTCCAGAGTGCTGAGCTTGATCTTCCTGGCGCTGGAGTGCTTGTCGAGCTTCCTCTGGCTAGTTGGCAGGTCCGGGAGTAATGCCGCTGAAGAAGATGACATAAGGAACAATAAGGAAAGGACCAGGACAGATCAATTATACAAGCAATATAATCAGGTCAAGAATCTCAGGGATTTGAAGATACGAGCAGAGATCAAGGGCGAATATTGATTGAGACATCTATTTGGTAAACCCTCACATTTCTTGAATGCCAAGACCTGCATGGGCCACCACTTAAACCGTGTCATGCCCCAGAACCAGAATACTGGAGAGCGGGGGCAGACACAGCCAGCTACGTATATTGAAATAGAATACATCTCAACTATACGGTCACGGCTGTCTAGATATGAGGGTTTACTACAAGCCAGCAGTCTCTTAAGGTCAAGCCTATTGTCTCAATCTCAAGCAATTAACAGAGTTACAAGATGTTAGAGCATCAAATATATATATATAAGGCGTCCCAAATATTACATATTGGATGATCATGAAGCTAGTCGTACAAAATGATAGGACTAGCAAGAGTTCAGTCATACATGATCAACCCTAGGATTTGTTAATCATGTTACAGCCCGTAGGCAGACAGTAAGTAAATGTGCATCGAGCTAACAGGTGCTCGTCGGCAAACGCCTCAAAAGAATAAATTTACATATGAGGGGGTGAAACAAAAAGGGAAGACCCACTCGTAGCCCGGGTTCCGTCTAGTGTTCACCATTGGGCTGGAAGCTTGGTAGATCCTCGGGAGCTGCTCCGAAATCTGGCCACACAAAACCAGCTGGGTCAAACCCCAGAAAGAGCAAGTGCCACAAAGGAGGCCACGAAATAAGAACAAAACCAGCATATCAGAATAAAATGAACTAAGAAAAGGCATTAAAGAAAAGAAAACGCATCATGACAATATACGACTAGGGACTTAGAAGCCATTCCGGGAGCCAGGTTACAATCCTTAACCAAACAAGGACCGGGATTGTACCCCTTCGCCTGAATAGTTTCTTCGTCACTAACCATTTATTGCAGAGAGCAAGCAAAAGAAACATCACAAGTACAGGACAAGTCAAGTACAAGTTCTAGACAAGACTAGACAGGGCTAGACAACATCCATTTCACAACGGCCAAGCAAGTCTACGGCTTACTACGTTAACTAACTAGGATCATCACAAGCCTAATTACTAACAAGATGCAAGCGAGAATTCCAAATCCCAAGCCCTGCAGACCATCCAGTTATCCTTCCGCGGGTTGAGAGTTATAGGTGGGTACATTGCCCGGGAGACAAATGTACCCTTAGGTGACTTAGAGGGTGCAACACATAACAGTGTGCTGGAAATGTGCTCTACTCGTCGGCAAGCTACAAGTCCATTAATGCCTCCAGATAACGAGACTGCCTGTGACCGGGAATTCTCCATGTTCTAATTTGGTCTACTCATTACCTAGTCCAATTTTAGTGTGAGTCCCTGGCCGTGGTACCCAGGGAGTCACCCCTTAGACATGATGCAAGACAAGACAAGTAATTTGCACAGAGCAACAGGTAGTACACCCACGGTGTCAAGACAAGTCAAGTCGAGTCAAAGTGCGCCGCCACGGGCCACTATCAAGTGAAGCCAAGTCATACCAAGTCAAGTCAAGTTGAGTTATCAAGTCATGCCAAGTCGGGAGCGCGCCACCGCGGGCCACTATCAAGTCAAGCCGAGTTATCAAGTTACCGGTCCCAGTTATTAACAAGATATTCAACAGATAGGAGAAAACTAGCTGCAGGCCAAACCATGCCAAATCATAGAAAATAGTGTCAAGACGTGTCAGACCAAGTCAAGTTGTGCATGTGAGCAATCAAAATCTCAAAAGCTCCAATCATATCAAAGAAAACCAAGTTATAAAGCAGGCACTAAGGCACTAGGGTGTAGGTGAACTAGAGTGTGCCAGGGAACAAGCACACTAGAGTGCGCCTGGTAGCAGCACACTAGAGCGCGCCTGGTTGAGGCAGCACACCAGAGTGCGCCTAGGATGAGGTGCACTGGAGTGCGCCTAAGTCGAAACCAACAAGGTGCGCCTGGCCGCTGACCAGTGAAACGCGCCTAGTCAGGGGAGCAGGCGCAATCGGACCAGGCGCTAAACAGCGTGGCCCGCAAGGAGGCGCGCAGCGCTAAACAGCGCGCGGCCAAAAGAGGCGCGCAGCGCTAAAGAGCGCCCGGCCAGGAAGGTAGGCGCGATCGGCCAAGGAGGCGCGCAGCGCTAAACAGCGCGCGGCCAGGAAAGTAGGCGCGATCGGCCAAGGAGGCGCGCCTGGAGGTCGTCTTCCTCCTCAAGCCGAGGAGAAGAACCCATGGGTTCCAAAACTTTGGAACACCATAAGTCGGCCATCCAAGCTCCAAATCCGGACTTCCAAGGTTCTAACTTGGGTAAAATTCCACCCTCTACAACATGGGAACAATAAAACCAACCAAAATTCAAGTTTAATAGATCAAATCTAAAGAAATCCAAAAATGAACAAAGTCTAGATCTAGGGAAATCCAAGCTTCAAAACCCAAAATGCCAAGCTCTAACATTGGTCCTAGAGCTCTAGTCTAACTAAATATCAAAATAAAATGGGTCCTCATTAAATGGCAAGATGCAACTTGCCTATGGTGGGGATGTTGGTGGTGGTAGGAGGAAGAAGAAGAAGAAGAAATAAATGGAAGTTATGGGGAGAGAGAAAAGTTGGTGGGATTTTAATGGGGGTTGTTGTGGTGTTCTTGAGGGTGCAAGATAGCTAAAGGTGTTCTCATTCCTACAAACCAAACCAAGTCATATTAAACCAAACCGAAAATCCGAATAAGAAAAATACGAGAAATATCGGAATACCGCAGTTAGGCAAGATAAAAAAAATATACGCAAAAATCAAAATATGGGCAAAATACGAAATACGGGAAATGAGGGTGACACGCGTGAGTGCTGACATGGTGATTCATGTCGCGGGAATGATCGAACTCGAAAAATCAGGATGCGGTAATTTTTATTGTCTCGACTTGTCGGTTTGATGCGAAGGAAAATTTAAGGATGTTAGGACTGATTGACGAATGAATAAAACTTGATGATTGAGTAGTTCCAATCCGCGCATCGAGAATGAATTAGTCTAGACTCAAAATAAGAGTTACGTTCCGATGAGGATAATTATCCCGCGGGAGCGTGCATGGTAATTCATGCCCACCGTGGATAATCTGACTTACGTGAGATCAGGGCACAACATATTATTAAGCTAGACGACCTTGTGATCGATTGCGTAAATTGGAATAGATGACTTAGGGAATGTGAAAGGTGAATTATGGTTTAGCGATGAATTATGTCGTAGCGTGCTTGAAGTAAGAAGGATCGATGGGCGAACTATATCGAACGTGTTTGAAGGGATGACTATGCAAGATGGTTTGTTGAATGAGCGATATTGATACGTTATGGAATTGGTTGAACGTGAGTTGTCGTAGGATGGCTTTACTGAATGACTCGGACCCCACACGATGAATGTTGAGATGTGTATAGGAAATCTGTGCTCGAAGTTTAGAAATCGGAGTGATGCAAGCTTGGGTAGAAAATCCCGTACTATCAATTTGGTTTGACCTTAGGATGGGGTCAGTGTTGATATTTTTGTTTGGGAACTATGATTCCAATACTGACGGAAAGACATAGCCTAGCGGTTAGGAAGACGTCCGAGTGCGAAGTGGTAGGATTTATAGAGGCACCACTCGCGAGGCTCGGCTGACATACATGTATATCAAGGGCGCTTGAATGCGTGCATGATCCGACTTGAGTGGTAATGGCAGAATTCGATATCACGAGGCTTGGCTGAAATGCATGTATTTTGGGGATGCCTAAAATATGTGCACGATCCATACTAAGTGATACGTTGAATTCAAGTGAGACTTAAGGAATGGGAAAGTGTCGAGGATTTTAAGATCGTGAGTTTTGAAAAAAGGATTGAGGGTAGCACGAGCATGGCTCGGATTGAGGGAATGCAAAGGAGAAATGTGTGCGAGAAACGTAGGATGTTGAGTCGAGTGATAAGTCGATAAGTGTACTCAGCTAGTTTCGAGGACGAAACTTTTTCTGAGTGGTGTATGATGTAGTACCCCGTCCCGCTCAGTCAATCGAAAGAATCGAAACGCCAACGGCGTTCGGACTTAGCCTTGTAACGGCTACTCATTGCATCGCTCGGTCAAGGCTACTCTTACCCTTCACATAATAAATTGCATATTTTCAACTTGCACAAGTAGGCTTGATAATAAAAGAGACGAATCTACATAGCTAAAGGGAATAATCCCGACGGGTCGAATTGAGTTAGAATATGGAAATGTCTAATGGTCGGCTTAGAGTTGGTGCACGGCGGGCTTTGAAAATGACACTCGATCCTTTGTCCCGTGGCTTGGGAGAAGAAAAGTTGGTATTCGCCGCAGAGCTAAGAGTTAGCCAAATTTAAAGGCGTCGTCCGTACAAATGCTTCATAAAGCATGCACGATCTCATCACCCAAGGCGTAGCTTAGCCGCTGCGCGCCCGACGGGTTAAGTTGTATTGCACGGCTTGCGGCATAAGTCTGGGCACCCCAAATGACTTGGTCGTTCAGAAGTCGAACGCATGCGCAGCACGTTTCTGCAATGCAAGACTGGACGCAGCCTTTGCTCGTCGAGTCATTGTGCATTAAGTCAGGTAAATGTTAGGCTATCGGAGTGGTAACAAGCACGGTCCTACGAGTTCTACGGTTGGGTATAACTACATAGTCTTACGGTCTCAAGGCCCGTCATATAAAGTATGACTTGGGCGATAGCATCGCGTAGATCGGAAGTCGGTTGAGGTACGATGCACGGACTTTGTGTTTAAGGCATGAACCACGGTTGATTCATTGAGTTTGGAAAAGGGCAAGAAAGAAGTATGCTCGCGGCTACAGGTCGGCGAGGCCTCGTGGCTACATGTCGGCGAAGCGGCCTCATAAGATAGAAATATTGAACTTAGCCCTGAAAGAAATGGTGACACTAGAGGTGGCATGACTGTATGAGACGTCAGTTTGAGTCGAGTCTTGCATGGTCATGGACAACTTGTCGACAAGGTGAGCGTTTCTCCGCATGGCAACCCAAGGCCACGGGACCGTTGCGGGCAAAGGGAAACAAATAATTAGCTGTGCTGGGCACGGGTTAGGCGAGGACTTGCAGCGGGGCTCGCTACTCACGCTGAAAGGACCCCGTCTAACAAAAGCTAGAGGAGTCCACGATGGCTTTGGGAGTCAGTGACCAAATTATATAGATGAGTCGACATGGCGACAATCCGCATATGTGCCTTTGGATTGAGTTGAGTTGTTGAATGTGTGTACAGTTAGAATACAAATATTTGGGCTTAAGAATGGCTACAATATAGGCGACGTGCTTTGGCACGAGATGTGGTGTCGAGTCTTAAGTTGTCGGCATATAAGTTGCATAAGTTGGTTGAGTTGTTTGGGTTTAAGTCGAGAAACCGCCGCAAGGCAAAAGTTGTTTGTGTGACACTAACATTCACAAGTCTTGATTGGGTCAGTTGGTGATCAAAGTAGCAAGGGCCGCGAGGCGGCGATATGGTTGAGTCGCACATAGTTGTGAGGCACGGCACAAAGGATTGCAAGCACGGTCACACGGAAATGGAGCCTCATCGCATAGTTGCGTCTCTGGTTATGGCCGTAAGATAAACACGACTTGAGTTAACGTTGGTGTTGCATGCACGAGATGATCTTGAAACACGAAATAGACCAAGGCGTCTGACCTAAAACTGATCCTAAGGCAAGAGTAGAAAGACAATTGATAAGAAGGCACTATGCTGCACCAAGTAAAATAACGTGTCGGTTTTGTATGGGTGGGCGAGGAGCTCATTCCACCAGTACAGTTGAGTACTGACACCCCATATAGTTTCTATGTGCAGGTACAGGTAGAAGCTCATGGCGCGGAGCTCGCTTGGATGCGTCGAGGCACGAAGTTCCTTGGCAATTCGAAGTGTGCGGCCGCACGGAGTAAAGACTTATACATGACATATTGTATGGACATCGCCTTCCGAAGCTTCCGCTGGAGTCAAGACTTGTATTGAGAGATGAGAGAGAGAGCTGAGTGACTTGTAATGTGAGATGAGTGAGCTTGAGTGAGCTTGAGAGACTTGTAATATTGGCCTTGCGCCCTAATGTAATCGTTGCTTCAATATCAATAAAGAGCTTCTTTTGAATAACTTGTGTTTAGTTCTACTTTCCGCTGCTATCATTCAATGTCTCTGCTTGGGACTTCTGTGCGACGACCCCGTCGCAGCCGCTGAAATCGGCCGTTATGGAACCCGCCTTGCACGAGCGCAATCTAGGCTCGTGCGACATCACGCCTTAGCGCGGACGATCGCTCCTACGGGAGTGGGGCGTGACATAATGGTATCAGAGTGCGGCTTTACGTCATTGGACTATCGATTAAATTCTTTAACTTTGTTGTTTTCGCGAACTCTGAATGTTGCTTCCGCATATTGATATTGTTGGTGCGCTCTCTCTCAATTGTCCCACGGGATGTCCATACAATAACTCTATCTATTTTGTAAAACGTAGGAGAACAGTTTTTGATAAAACAAAAAGATGGTTGCATAAGCACGGCTGGCTAAGTCGGGCTGGGCATATACGCCAAAGATTGCGTCGACCTTAGCAAAGTCGAGTGCGGGATTCGTAATGTTTCGAGCTAGAATGAGTGGAACTTGATTGCGTAAATGAGATGACTATCGATAGGGGTGCTATCGAACGACGATGTTATCGTCGGTGCGATATAAGGTAAGCGTGCTTGAAATTTAAGGAATCGTTCGGACGGAAATTTGAGGAAGTAGATCGTGAATCGAATGATAGTTTTGAGGATTTGTTGAATGACTTCATTCCTGAGTGGTGTATGCGATAGTCTCAGGAATGTCGATCGATCGATTGAGGATTCGGGGTGTCGGTGAGTCTATTAGCAAGCGTCGCACATATGCAAAGCCTTAGATCGGGTGCGATTGAATGAGTCGTTGTCTGGAAGTTTGATAAGTGGATTCAAACAACTTAGAAATTGACACGCACGGAACGTGTACGGGATTGAGGATCATGCGAAGTATGAAACGCAAGAATGATTGAGTAGGTAAAATCGAATTGAGGAAAAGTTAGGGTGTACAAATGGATGACTTGATCGAGGAAATTGATACGGATCGTATAGAAAAAGTTAGCACGATGAGACGATAGCGTGCATGAAAAGTTGAATTTTGAAGTTACGCAATGACTCTAAGGATTGGATTGAATGTTACTCGACGATTGAGTTAGCAAGAAATGTTACGAATTGAAAAAATACATTGGTCGATGACTTGAGATAAACAGATAAACAATACATGGAATTGATTTGAGGAAATTGATGTTGTGAATGATTCGAGGGATAATGATCGAACTTGAATTTTAATATCAAGGAGACTATCCAGTCAAAAGATAACATCGTTCGCACGACACGAAATTTGTTGGAAAGGAAGATCGTCAGGTTACGCATATCATCGATGGTATTAAGGCGTATCAAAGATCGATATGCGATAACTCGGGGGCACTCTAATTCGGCAAAAGACGATCGTGCAAGTGTTATTGTTCGGTTGGATGCTATACCTAGAATTTTGATTTAGATGAATATTGGATGAAAATGATCGTGTCTTGATGGTTACGTTGATAACCACAACGTCGACGATCTTGTCTTGCGCGAGTGCAACTCCAGCCTCGCACATACGTCGTATCGGATTTGGGGCGATTGTTTCGTGTGAGTGCTGACATGGTGATTCATGTCGCGGGAATGATCGAACTCAAAAAATCAGGATGCGGTAATTTTTATTGTCTCGACTTGTCGGTTTGATGCGAAGGAAAATTTAAGGATGTTAGGACTGATTGACGAATGAATAAAACTTGATGATTGAGTAGTTCCAATCCGCGCATCGAGAATGAATTAGTCTAGACTCAAAATAAGAGTTACGTTCCGATGAGGATAATTATCCCGCGGGAGCGTGCATGGTAATTCATGCCCACCGTGGATAATCTGACTTGCGTGAGATCAGGGCGCAACATATTATTAAGCTAGACGACCTTGTGATCGATTGCGTAAATTGGAATAGATGACTTAGGGAATGTGAAAGGTGAATTATGGTTTAGCGATGAATTATGTCGTAGCGTGCTTGAAGTGAGAAGGATCGATAGGCGAACTATATCGAACGTATTTGAAGGGATGACTATGCAAGATGGTTTGTTGAATGAGCGATATTGATACGTTATGGAATTGGTTGAACGTGAGTTGTCGTAGGATGGCTTTACTGAATGACTCGGACCCCGCACGATGAATATTGAGATGTGTATAGGAAATCTGTGCTCGAAGTTTAGAAATCGGAGTGATGCAAGCTTGGGTAGAAAATCCCGTACTATCAATTTGGTTTGACCTTAGGATGGGGTCAGTGTTGATATTTTTGTTTGGGAACTATGATTCCAATACTGACGGAAAGACATAGCCTAGCGGTTAGGAAGACGTCCGAGTACGAAGTGGTAGGATTTGTAGAGGCACCACTCGCGAGGCTCGGCTGACATGCATTTATATCAAGGGCGCTTGAATGCGTGCATGATCCGACTTGAGTGGTAATGGCAGAATTCGATATCACGAGGCTTGGCTGAAATGCATGTATTTTGGGGATGCCTAAAATATGTGCACGATCCATACTAAGTGATACGTTGAATTCAAGTAAGACTTAAGGAATGGGAAAGTGTCGAGGATTTTAAGATCGTGAGTTTTGAAGAAAGGATTGAGGGTAGCACGAGCATGGCTCGGATTGAGGGAACGCAAAGGAGAAATGTGTGCGAGAAACGTAGGATGTTGAGTCGAGTGATAAGTCGATAAGTGTACTCAGTTAGTTTCGAGGACGAAACTTTTTCTGAGTGGTGTATGATGTAGTGCCCCGTCCCGCTCAGTCAATCGAAAGAATCGAAACGCCAACGGCGTTCGGACTTAGCCTTGTAACGGCTACTCAGAGCATCGCTCGGTCAAGGCGACCGCTCGCTCAGGTGGGATAGTTTCGGTGAACTTGCCTCATCTTAGCCTTCACATAATAAATTGCATATTTTCAACTTGCACAAGTAGGCTTGATAATAAAAGAGACGAATCCACATAGCTAAAGGGAATAATCCCGACGGGTCGAATTGAGTTAGAATATGGAAATGTCTAATGGTCGGCTTAGAGTTGGTGCACGACGGGCTTTGAAAATGACACTCGATCCTTCGTCCCGTGGCTTGGGAGAAAGAAAGTTGGTATTCGTCGCAAAGCTAAGAGTTAGCCAAATTCATAGGCGTCGTCCGTACAAATGCTTCATAAAGCATGCACGATCTCATCACCCAAGGCGTAGCTTAGCCGCTGCTCGCCCGACGGGTTAAGTTGTATTGCACGGCTTGCGGCATAAGTCTGGGCACCCCAAATGACTTGGTCGTTCAGAAGTCGAACGCATGCGCAGCACGTTTCCGCAATGCAAGACTGGACGCAGCCTTTGCTCGTCGAGTCATTGTGCGTTAAGTCAGGTAAATGTTAGGCTATCGGAGTGGTAACAAGCACGATCCTACGAGTTCTACGGTTGGGTATAACTACATAGTCTTATGGTCTCAAGGCCCGTCATATAAAGTATGACTTGGACGATAGCGTCGCGTAGATCAGAAGTCGGTTGAGGCACGATGCACGTACTTAGTGTTTAAGGCATGAACCACGGTTGATTCATTGAGTTTGGAAAAGGGCAAGAAAGAAGTATGCTCGCGGCTACAGGTCGGCGAGGCCTCGCGGCTACATGTCGGCGAGGCGGTCTCATAAGAAAGAAATATTGAACTTGGCCCTGAAAGAAATGGTGACACTAGAGGTGGCATGACTGTGTGAGACGTCAGTTTGAGTCGAGTCTTGTATGGTCATGGACAACTTGTCGACAAGGTGAGCGTTTCCCCCGTACGACAACCCGAGGCCACGGGACCATTGCGGGCAAAGGGAAACAAATAATTAGCTGTGCTGGGCACAGGTTAGGCGAGGACTTGCAGTGGGGCTCGCTACTCACGCTGAAAGGACCCCATCTAACAAAAGCTAGAGGAGTCCACGATGGCTCTGGGAGTCAGTGACCAAATCATATAGATGAGTCGGCATGGCGGCAATCCGCGTATGTGCCTTTGGATTGAGTTGAGTTGTTGAATGTGTGTACAGTTATAATACTAATGTTTGGGCTTAAGAATGGCTACAACATAGGCGACGTGCTTCGGCACGAGATGTGGCGTCGAGTCTTAAGTTGTCGGCAGATAAGTTGCATAAGTTGGTTGAGTTGTTTGGGTTTAAGTCAGAAAACTGCCGCAAGGCAAAAGTTGTTTGTGTGACACTAACATTCACAAGTCTTGATTGGGCCAGTTGGTGATCAAAGTAGCAAGGGCCGCGAGGCGGCGATATGGTTGAGTCGCACATAGTTGCGAGGCACGGTTCAAAGGATTGCAAGCACGGTCACACGGAAATGGAGCCTCATCGCGTAGTTGCGTCTCTGGTTATGGCCGTAAGGCAAACACGACTTGAGTTAACGTTGGTGTTGCATGCACGGGATGGTCTTGAAACACGAAATAGGCCAAGGCGTCTGACCTAAAACTGATCCTAAGGCTAGAGTAGAAAGACAATTGATAAGAAAGGACTATGCTACACCAAGTAAAATAACGTGTCAGTTTTGTATGGGTGGGCGAGGAGCTCATTCCACCAGTACATTGAGTACTGACACCCACATAGTTTCTATGTGCAGGTACAGTGAAGCTCGTGGCACGGAGCTCGCTTGGATGCGTCGAGGCACAGAGTTCCTTGGCGATTCGAGTGTACGCCGTACGAGTAAAGACTTATAGAGGACATAATGTATGGACATCGCCTTCCGAAGCTTCTGTGGAGTCAAGA
>JANAVB010014796.1:41973090-41975590 GCA_029216955.1 Iris pallida
GGCAGATAAGTTGCTAAGTTGGTTGAGTTGTTTGGGTTTAAGTCAAAAACTGCCGCAAGGCAAAGTTGTTTTGTGACACTAACATTCACAAGTCTTGATTGGGCCAGTTGGTGATCAAAGTAGCAAGGGCCGCGAGGCGGCGATATGGTTGAGTCGCACATAGTGCGAGGCACGGTTCAAAGGATTGCAAGCACGTCACACGGAAATGGAGCCTCATCGCGTTATTGCGTCTCTGGTTATGCCGTAAGGCAAACCGACTTGAGTTAACGTTGGTGTTGCATGCACGGGATGGTCTTGAAACACGAAATAGGCCAAGGCGTCTGACCTAAAACTGATCCTAAGGCTAGAGTAGAAAGACAATTGATAAGAAAGGACTATGCTACACCAAGTAAAATAACGTGTCAGTTTTGTATGGGTGGGCGAGGAGCTCATTCCACCAGTACAGTTGAGTACTGACACCCACATAGTTTCTATGTGCAGGTACAGGTAGAAGCTCGTGGCACGGAGCTCGCTTGGATGCGTCGAGGCACAGAGTTCCTTGGCGATTCGAAGTGTACGGCCGTACGGAGTAAAGACTTATAGAGGACATAATGTATGGACATCGCCTTCCGAAGCTTCTGCTGGAGTCAAGACTTGTATTGAGAGATGAGAGAGAGCTGAGTGAATTGTAATGTGAGATGAGTGAGCTTGAGAGACTTATAATATTGGCCTTGTGCCCTAATGTAATCTTTGCTTCAATATCAATAAAGAGCTTCTTTTGAATAACTTGTGTTTGGTTCTACTTTCCGCTGCTATCATTCAATGTCTCTGCTTTGGGACTTCTGCGCGACGACCCCATCGCAGCCGCTGAAATCGGCCGTTATAGAACCCGCCTTGCACGAGCGCAATCTAGGCTCGTGCGGCATCATGCCTTAGCGAGGACGATCGCTCCTACGGGAGCGGGGCGTGACATAATGGTATCAGAGTGCGGCTTTACGTCATTGGACTATCGATTAAATTCTTTAACTTCGTTGTTTCCGCGAACTCTGAATGTTGCTTCCGCATATTGATATCTGTTGGTACGCGCTCTCTCTCAATTGTCCCTACGGGATGTCCATACAATAAGTCTATCTATTTTGTAAAACGTAGGAGAACATTTTCGATAAAACAAAAAGATGGTTGCATAAGCACGGCTGGCTAAGTCGGGCTGGGCATATACGCCAAGGATTGCGTCGACCTTAGCAAAGTCGAGTGCGGGATTCGTAATGTTTCGAGCTAGAATGAGTGGAACTTGATTGCGTAAATGAGATGACTATCGATAGGGGTGCTATCGAACGACGATGTTATCGTCGGTGCGATATAAGGTGAGTGTGCTTGAAATTTAAGGAATCGTTCGGACGAAAATTCGAGGAAGTAGATTGTGAATCGAATGACAGTTTTAAGGATTTGTTGAATGACTTCATTCCTGAGTGGTGTATACGATAGTCTCAGGAATGTCGATCGATCGATTGAGGATTCGGGGTGTCGGTGTGTCTATCAGCAAGCGTCGCACATATGCAAAGCCTTAGATCGGGTGCGATTGAATGAGTCGTTGTCTGGAAGTTTGATAAGTGGATTCGAACAACTTAGAAATTGACACGCACGGAACGTGCACGGGATTGAGGATCATGCGAAGTACGAAACGCAAGAATAATTGAGTAGGTGAAATCGAATTGAGGAAAAGTTAGGGTGTACAAATGGATGACTTGATCGAGGAAATTGATACGGATCGTATAGAAAAAGTTAGCACGATGAGGCGATAGCGTGCATGAAAAGTTGAATTTCGAAGTTACGCAATGACTCTAAGGATTGGATTGAATGTTACTCAATGATTGAGTTAGCAAGGAATATTGCGAATTGAGGAAATACATTGGTCGATGACTTGAGATAAACGGATGAACAATACATGGAATTGATTTAAGGAAATTGATGTTGTGAATGATTCGAGGGATAATGATCGAACTTGAATTTAAATATCGAGGAGACTATCCAGTCAAAAGATAACATCGTTCGCACGACTCGAAATTTGTTGCAAAGGAAGATCGTCAGGTTACGCATATCATCGATGGTATTGAGACGTATCAAAGATCGATATGCGATAACTCGGGGGCACTCTAATTCGGCGAAAGACGATCGTGCAAGTGTTATTGTTCGGTTGGATGCTATACTTAGAATTTTGATTTAGATGAATGTTGGATGAAAATGATCGTGTCTTGATGGTTACGTTGATAACCACAACGTCGACGATCTTGTCTTGCGCGAGTGCAACTCCAGCCTCGCACATGCGTCGCATCGGATTTGGGATGATTGTTCCGCGTGAGCGCTGACATGGTGATTCATGTCGCGGGAATGACGCCGGGCACTGTTCTTCTTCTCCAAACAGCAGCCAAGCTCCATGGGAACCCGAAAACTTTAAATGAGCATAACTTGCTCAAAACAAGTCCGAATCTGGACTTTCAATGGTCTAAACTGTACATAACGA
>JANAVB010014796.1:41983090-42058090 GCA_029216955.1 Iris pallida
CTCTCCAATACCCTGTTGCTCTTGCGCAATCCACTGGGGGTAGTCTTTTGGCTATTCCTCCTTCCCCCCAGAACAAAAGAAAATGCCCTTTGGTCTTTTCTCAAACTTTCTCGTCCCATGACTTGGAAGACAACAGAGGGAAACGCTCTTTAGCTAACCCTTCTTTCCAAAACAAAGGAAAAGGCCCTTTGGTCTTTTCTCAGTCTTCCTCGATTTTTACCGTAGAAGATCAAACTGAATGTGTTCCGGCACCAGTCAGTACAAGAACCCTTTCTCACAAGGATTCCTTTTCTCTCCTTGTCAAAGGGAAGTATACTGATCAGAGAGGTATTCTGCCTACTCCGATAGCAGAGTTCCAAGATCTCCCAACCCTCAAGATCTTCCATTCCAGACAGAGAAAATTGTTGGTGTCTCAGACAGAAACCCCTGGAGGTGAGTTTGCTGATCTAAGAACTTATCTCAACAGGACAACTTCGGTGAAACTCAAACAGCCAATGCTGAAGACCAACCATCATCAGAAGCAAACCTCCAGGATCAAGAATCCGGACACCTATGCCAATGAAATGAGTACTTCCCTATACACTCAAGGGACAAAACATTTGAAGAATCGGAACCATGTTCCAAATGTTATCAAAGAACACATCCCTCGAACTTTTTCTCGTTCCGTTGCTGTTCTCGATCTTCAAGAACACCTCAAGCAAAAACAGGATAACATCTCAACATCCCCAGTGCAATCACTTGGACACCATTGCAATCATAAAGTGGTCATCAAGTGTTGTTGTCAGACAACAAGACGATCTATCTTCGTTCGTCTGAACTTTTCTAACTCTGAACCTATGTCGGAAGATGAAGATGAGGTTTTGTACGCCTCCATCAACATGACTTCCAGAGACACTGGGGGTAGGAAGTGCTCCAAGCACGGCAAGCCTCGCAAGCCGAGTCAACGGTATTTGGATCTACTCCAAGAATCTTCTGAAGGAGTATTCCAATATACCCGATCCCGAAGACGAGACACAATCGGTCAAAGGAATCTTCAAGATCCTTCTGGTCATCTCCCTCTTTCTCACTCAGGAGATGATTCTTTCTCCGACTATGATACATACAGTGAAAGCTCAGAACAAACAGTGTCCTCCACTGTACCCAGGAAAGTGACAGCTTATGTTGTCAATGAAGACCCAGATGCTTCCAGTTCAGCTAGTTAAGAACAAAGAATAGCTGTGCTAGAAGACAAGCTAAAGACCATGGCTGAAATGGTCGCAAGTATACATTCCATCATTGTGGCCCAGCATACAGTACCACTGACCGTACCTCCTACAAATCCTGAAATCATAGCATCATCGGTGCCCGTCAATGCAGGGCTGGGGGTAGCATCTACTCAAGTACCTCCAGTACAGGTCCAACCTACACCCAGTCAGTCAGGTGCTGGGGGTAGTGCCTACCACGCTGTTCCTCCCCTAACACTGTGATTCAACCCGCTCCTTCTACATCAGTGGAGGATGCCAATGAAGCTGTCAAGCTCCTACGCACTCAGTTCGAAGCTTTCAAGGAGAAGGACAACTTGCAAAGGTTGGGGATCAAGCAACCTTACCCAGTTGAATGGAAGGAAGTCCCATTTCCTCCTAAGTACAAAATCCCAACAATCTCGCTGTTTGATGGCAGCACTTCTCCCAGTCAGTTCATTAACCACTTTGAGGTTATGACTGTCCAACTTCAACCGAATGACGCTCTTCTTACCAGAGTATTCGTCGGCTGTTTAGCCGGCGTAGCATACGATTGGTATAGAAGCTTGCCCGATGGTTGTATCACCTCCTTCTCTGGCCTAAAGCAAATCTTCCTGGAATGATTCTATGAAGGGATCAATGACATGACTATGTCAGCCCTCAATAAAATCAAACAAAGACACAATGAAACTGCTGAGAGTTTCATTGAAAGGTTCCGCCGGGAAGCTTTGAAAATGCCTCCTGGAACTCCGTCTGCTGTTACCATAGATACCTACAAGGCAAATCTTTTGCCTATCATCAGCATGTTGACAGGATCTACTCCCAAGACTGGCCATCTTTCATTGTCAACGCTAAAGCAGCTGAAGTTAGCGCTGACAAATTCAAGCAGCTAGGGGTACAAATGTCTAACCCCGACCGGGATGAACACCAGACATCAGGTGGTGGCAATCGCCAGAACAACCGTAAAGAAAAAGAAACTTTGAATATTAATTTGACGAACAAAAACAAAGAATCTTTGGCGGTCAACGTAGCTCCCCCTACGTCAACTTCTACCCCTTCAGCACCTCCACCAAGAGAACCTCGTCCGAAAGTAGAGTACTCTTTTGACGAAAATGACACAGTGAGCATTTTTGATTGCTTGATCAAAAGTAATAAGCTCCAGCTCCCAGATCCCAAGAAGCCCGATAAAGTCGGTAAGACTGATCATCCCTAGTACTGTGTCTATCACAGGTTCATCGGACATCCCACTCGAGCATGTTATATGCTCAAAGGCAAAATCCAAGAGCTGGTCAACGCTGGTGTTATCACTCTGCAGCAAGACGAGAAGACTGTTACCGCAAACATGGTCTCAGTCCAATTTGGTGACTTCCCGCCCCAGATGGTGCAGCATGGTGTCATTCCTATCCCCAAAGCTACTCTCGAGATCGAGAATCTCCCTCCTCCACGAAGTGAAGGTCTCGTCCCCTTGTCTCTTGATAATGGCTAGATTATGTAGATTCATCCGGATCTTGCTTCAGAGTTCAAACTTCCCTCTTCCTCCAAGAAGAAAGATCGTTCTAAAGGCAAGACAAAGACTTGCAATATGGTGTCTTTTGACCCCATAGTTGATGAAGAAATCCTGCTGGGCACCAGATCAGGGAAAGCCTATCTAAAGTATTACCCTGAAGCTCAAGAGAATCCTGCTTCTTCTTCTGAGCCTACTCCAGTACAACCTGTTTCCACTGAGGATATTCCTTCTGCATCTTCACTGGTTGTAGAGTCTACTCCTCCCAAGCCGACGATAGCTGACAAAGGTAAACAGCAAGTTCGCTTCGACAAACCGTTGAAGAAGTCATCTCCTTCCGGACTTGAAAAGCCTTATAACTTTGACATCCTGGCTCAGCTAGCCAATACACCAGTCTGGCTGTCCATTTTAGAGCTCTTACGCCTCTCTAAAGAGACTCGGGAAACTCTGAGTGAGGCTCTCATGCAGGCTGAAACCTGTTTAGCCCTTCTGAAGAAGCCAAAGGCAGAGCCAGTCTCTTGCCACTATTGTCATAGCGTGTTGGAGTTAATTCCAAACATAACTTTCACACAAGATGACATGCTGATGGAAGACAACAGGTACGACCGTCCTCTCTACTATACAGGATACGTCGATTCAATGAAAGTTGATCGTATTCTGATAGATCCAGGGTCTGCTCTCAGTATTATGCCGAAGACAATGTTGGATACACTGAAAATCCCAGTGCATAGTCTTTCCAGTACAATCACTACCATCCTTGGGTTCAATCAGGGAAGGAGTGAGCCTCTGGGCAAGATTCGCCTAAAACTCCAAATAGGCAATCTTCGCACAAAGGTTACCTTCTACATCATTGACAATCATGGTTGTTCCTACAATACTTTGCTGGGAAGACCATTTCTGCATGAACACAACATTGTTCCTTCGACTCTCCATCAATGTTTCAAATATGTCGATGACAATGGAGAGGTACAAAAAGAGGTTGCTGATCTCTATCCTTTCAAAGGCGTCGAAGCATACTGCAACGATGCTCGTATGTACAAGGACGAATTCATGAAGGTTGTCCTGTCTCTGGACACTAAAGAAGAGCAAGAAATAGTGCCCAATGACACCCTCATTATTCTTGTCAAAGGGCGTATTTCTCGTCCTCAATCTTCCAAGCCACTGGCTATTCACTTGCCAGTCCAGAAGCAATCGACTAATGATGATCAAGATCAAAGGGAGCTCACATCTTCTGAGCCGCTTGTTATTGACCTCCGTCGTAACAAGGAAAAAAGGCAGCTCACCTCTTCTGAGCCACTTGTTATTGATTTATCTCATAACAAGGACAAAAGGGAGCTCACCTCTTCTGAGCCGCTTGTTATCGACCTCCGTCGTAACAAAGCCAATCCTCCTCCACGTTCATCTTCTCCCCCTTTTGTAATCAATCTGACCCAGCCTGCTAAGGTTAAAGGTCCTGCTGTAAATATAAATGTACAAATTAATGAAAAAGCATCTACTTTCCAGTATACTGATGTCATTTATCATGCTAAATGCTATTTGGATATGTTAGATAGTTATCAGTCATTTACAATGGGAGTCGTACAATCTCTCCAAACAGAAGTCTCATTTGAACACCCAAAAGATTCATATCGTATTGTTCCTGCTCGTAAGAAAGGCAAGAGTCCAATACTTTTTAGTAAAGGACCGGAACAACAGTTCAGCTATACGGATGATAGCAAAAATAATGACACGGGTCATCTCCAACTCCATCGTTACAGTTAACAATCAAAAGACATCATCCGAAAGATGGGTTATAATTTCAAGAGCGGCCTCAACTACGGTAAGGGTCGAAGAACTCCTATCCGTACGGCTGTGCCGAAAGGAAAGTCAGAGATGTACTACAGCAGGACCAAAAGAGGTCTCGGATATGCTTCACCCCCAGTATTATCCCCAGCAGGCTCTGAATCCGATAGTGAGGAGCGTTCTAACTCTTCTGATTCCAGATCATGGGATTCTGACACCAGCATCGGTCAAGTCCATCGGCTGACTGTATCTTCTAACATGGTCTCCGTCGAACTTTCAGAAGGCTATGACGAGGATGTTGAAGAAAATCCTGAAACAGATCCTTGGGCTCAACGAATGGACATCCAATGGGAACTTCGATTCGAACAAAGGGAACCGCCTACTGAAGATCAATTAGTTCAAGTTGATGTAGGAGAGAGCGGATCACCTCGTCCAATATTCATCAGCAAGAACCTCCCAGAGGCAGATAAGCAAGAATTAATTCTTTTGATTAAAGAATACATTGATGTCTTTGCCTGGAGCTATGAAGACATGCTAGGACTAGATCCCAAAATTGCTACTTATAAACTGAACATCCTGCCAAACGCAAAACCGGTCAAACAACAACAATGGTGCTTTAAGCCAGAAATGATGGATGCAATCGACGATGAAGTCAAGAAGCTCATCGCTTGCGGCTTTATCAGGGAAGAACAGCATCCTGATTGGGTAGCCAATGTCGTCCCAGTTTTAAAGAAAACCGACAAAGTTCGAGTCTGCATCGACTTTCGGGATCTTAATGAAGCATGTCCAAAAGACGAATTTCCTCTCCCTATCACGGACGTCATGATCAACAACACCTGTGGGTTCGAAAGAATATCTTTCATGGACGAATTCTCCGGATACAATCAGATTCGGATGAATCCAGAAGACGAAAAACATACTTCTTTCCGTACTCCTCGCGGAGTCTACTGCTACACTGTCATGCCATTTGGTCTCAAGAATGCTGGTACAACATACCAACGATCCATGAGTACCATCTTTTGAGATCATCTGCGCAAGACTGTCGAATGCTACATTGACGATATTGCTGTCAAAAGTCGTCTAAAGGAAGATCACATCCAAGACTTGAGAACTATCTTCAATCTCATGCGCCAACATCAACTCAAAATGAATCCCAGCAAGTCATTCTTGGGTGTCTCTAGTGGCAAATTTCTCGGCTTCGTCATTACCTCTAAGGGTATACACGTGGATCCCAAGAAGATCAAAGCCATTCAAGAGATGCGTCCTCCACGCAACCTAAAAGAGCTACGAGGATTCCAAGGTCGACTTGCGTACATCAGGAGGTTCATTTCGAATTTGTCTGGACTCTACAGACCATTCACTCAACTCATAAAGAAGGGTGTATCTTTCGTTTGGACCGAAGAATGTCAACGAGTATTTGATGACATCAAGCGGTATCTCATGAACCCACCAGTCTTGGTGCCACCAATCTCAGGCATACCATTCTTAATGTATATCCGTGCTATGGATCATTCATTGGGTGCTTTACTTGCCCAAAAGAACAAAGAAGGCCACGAACAAGCTATTTACTACCTTAGTCGTATTATGATTGGTGCTGAACACCGTTATAGTCCGGTTGAAAAAGAATGTCTAGCTCTTATGTTCGCTGTCCAGAAGACTCGGCATTACATCATTGGCCAAACTATTCATGTCATATCCCGAGTTAATCCTCTTCGGGTACTGATGAAAAAGCCTAGCACCCTCAATTCTCGGCTGGCTACATGGGCCATTTTGCTAGCCCAATATGACATGGTATATGTTCCTCAAAAATCTGTCAAAGGTCAAGCACTGGCGGATTTCTTAGCAGCTCATCCTGTTCCAGAGACATCCAAACTCTATGATGAAATTCTAGATAAAACTTTGGAGTCTAATACAATCTCCGAAGAATTTCCTACTTGGCGTCTATTCTTTGACGGTGCATCCAGGATTGGACCCAATGGTGCCATTATCGCAGGAGTTGGAATTGTCCTTGTTTCCCCAGACGGGTCAGCTATCCAAAGAGCCTACTCTTTAGATGAGCCTTGCTCCAATAATGTGGCAGAGTACAATGCTTTACTCATCGGCCTTCAGCTAGCCAAACAACTTGACGTAGAGAATCTTGAAGTCTATAGTGACTCTAAGCTGGTTGTTAACCAGGTTAGAGGAACCTATGAAGTTTGCCATCAAGATCTAGTGCCTTACTTTGAAGCGGCAATCAACATGGCTACATCATTCAAATCCTTCTTCATTGAATATGTCCACCGAGCTTGCAATACTGAGGTCGACGCTTTGGCCAATCTTGCAGCAGTCTTAGCCGTCCCTATCAAAAGACAACAGATGGTGGTCATTTCTAATCGGGAATTGTTCTGTGTCGAAAACAATCATAATATTGAGTTCAATAATCTTACTGAAGTCAATGTTATCAGTGAAGATTGGAGAACTCCTTTCATCAACTTTGTGGTCCATAACATACTCCCTGAAGATCCCAAGGAGGCTACGAGTATTCGACGGCGATCTCTACGATTATACTACAATCAAACCACCAAGACTCTCTATCGGCGAACTTATGACGGCCTGCTCTTACGCTGTCTTGCTGGTGATGAAGCGAAGCAAGTATTACATGAAGCTCACGATGGGGTCTGCGGAGCACATCAACCCGGTCCTAAACTACAGGATCGCATCCGACGTATGGGTTACTACTGGCCCTCTATGGTATCTGATGCCATCGAATACACGAGGAAGTGTCGAGCTTGTCAAATCCACGCAGATTTTATTCATCAACCGTCAGAATTCCTTCATCCGACTGCTGCTTCCTGGCCTTTTGAAGCTTGGGGCATGGACATTATTGGTCCTATCAATCCTCCTTCTTCTAGGGGACATCGGTTCATACTGGCAATAACCGATTACTTCTCTAAATGGGCCGAAGCTATACCATTAGCTGAAGTCAAGACCAGTAGCGTCATCAACTTTGTCAAACACCATGTCATCTATCGATTTGGTGTACCTCGACGAATCATCCACGATAATGGACCTTAATTTATCAGTCAAAAGTTTACAAGGTTCTGTGACGATCATCGAATTGACAATGTCGCTTCGACGGCCTATAATCCTGCTGCTAACGGCTTAGCTGAAGCCTTCAACAAGACTATCATCAAGCTCCTCAAAAAGTTTGTGTCTACTAACAAACAAAACTGGAGTGAAAAGCTTGGGAAATGTCTTTGGGCCTACCGTGCTACGGTCCGCAACCCTACAGGCTGTACACCCTTCTCATTGGTGTACGGCTGTGAAGCAGTTCTTTCTCTGGAACTCCAAATTCCGTCTTTGAGGATTGTTATCGCCAACGAACTCACGACAGAGAATAACGATCTTCTTCGACTTCAAGAGTTAGAAGCGCTCGATGAGAAGCGGTTATTAGCTCAACAGCATATTGAGTTATACCAAGCCCGCATCTCAAAGACTTTCAACCGCAAAGTTAAAGTCAGAGCCTTTCAGAAAGGAGAACTCATTCTAACAGTAAGGCGTCCTATGACTATGACTCACTCGAGCAAATGCAAGTTCGATGCAAAGTGGGAAGGTCCATACATCGTGAGCAAAGTCTTCTCAAATGGAGCCTATCAACTCACAAAGCTAGACGGTCGAGTTGCAATGATGCCCATCAATGGCAAATTCCTCAAGAAATATTATGTGTAAATGTAACAGACAATGATTGTAATTATCAGTCAAGTTTATAAATAAAATTCAGTTTTATTTTATCTTGAATGATAGTACATAACATCATGGAAGGTCACTATCATCTTTCTCAAATTTGGGACGCGGGCCACTACCATCCTTATCAAAGACATGATCAGCAAAAGAGTCAAGAACATTCCTGCTGGAACCCACCAAGAATTTGTAAGCAGCCATCCTTATGGCCTCTTCTTCTTCTTCAGTCTTTCCTGGTTCAAGAAGGAAGTCTAAGATGTCCTTTGGCGGTTTGGGGACAGACGAACTTTCGCCTGCTGCCACCTGCTTTGGTTGAGCCGGCTTGACTGGACGTTCTTCAGCACCCACTTCAACCTTCGGGGCGATCTCAGCCTTCTTGGATGCATCTCCAGACGACATTTTTATGTTGAAAAGTGGAAGTGACCATCTCATCTGATTTTTTGTTCTATTTATAGATAGAGAATCGTAAAACTATGAAGCGACACAATTATCCGACGGTTTACCCGTTCATTCATCATATTTATCCGACGGTTCGCCCGTTCATCATCCGACGGTTCACCCGTTCATTATCCGATGGTTTACCCGTTCATTCCATCCACAATCATCCGACAGTTTACCCGTTCATTCATCGTATTCATCCGACGGTTCGCCCATTCATTATCCGACGGTTCGTCCGTTCACACATCCACTTGACGGTTCATCCATTCATCATTTGACGACTTGCCCGTTCATTACGTTCATCCCGACAATTCATTTCGTTCATTTGTTTTGATTAATCATCCAATTAGTTCTTATCAGCAACTTGTCATCTTTGATTAAGTTGTCTATTGAAATAATGGTATTCAATAAATTATATTTGCCACGTCTATATTACCTCTGAGCAAATATAATTGAATATGATTATTTTTCAGAATCAAGAAATATATCATGTCCTGCACCTCTGAATATATTTTCTATCGCTATTATTTATATCTAAATAAGATATGCAACAAATAATAGAGCCACAAAAATGTCTTTTTATTAATAAAAAATAAAAGACATTACAAAGACACATATCATAGAAAAATAAGAAGATACAAAAGATCTTTCTACTCAGCCGGTGGTGTCATCAAATTTGTCATCTGCTGCTTCAAGATTTGTAGCCGCTCCTCACGAGATTCCATCACTCGTTTCCTAGCTTCTTCCATCCCAGATTTATCATCAAAGGTTGGCAGGGTTACTAGTTTGCGAGTGACTTCGGCTTGGTGAGCTGCAGCATATTCGTCTCTCTCTCGAGTCAGAACACCAAGTTGTTGAATTGCAGCTTAATGTTGAGTAGCTTCATCCTCTAGAGTTAATTGAGAAAGTCTCAATTCTTCCTGAAGACGGGCAATTACCGCTTGTAATTCAACAACTCTTCTTTCTTTTTTTTCAGCAACAGAGGCCACTGTTTCTACTTTAGAGTTGTACTCAGCGGACTTGGCAGTGAAAGTATCCAAGAGAATTTGGAAGTTAACTTTCTCAATCGCGGCCTCCTGAGACATCCGTTCAAATTCAGCTTTCACCAGGAGCTCTACCTCTCCCTTTCTTAGCTCTTTGTAGCTCTTTACTGAAGTCTCCAGCTCATCTAATATATGATCAAGGAAAGTAGCCTGAGCTTCATCCCCTTGGCTGCGGATGGCATTAATCAAGTAAGAGGTTGGACCTCTAACTGTAGAGAAATCAGCTTCTTCCTTCTCTATCACCCTATCTATTAAGGGTCCCAGTGAATTAAAGAAAAAGCTGGTGAAAGAGCTGATGACAAATTGATTAGTGGCCAAAGCACCCGGAGTAGCAGCGACTCCTGTTGGTGATGAAGCAGTAGGACGTTCAGCTACTTGGACGGGAGGCTCTTTAAATAAAGGAGCTAAAGTCGAGCTGGTTGCTCCTCCCGGTTGTTCCTCTGCAAAAATAGATAAATTTTATCATTTTGTCTGTCGTTTGCAGCTATTGAAAAGATCAAAAGTGAAAGTAGCCTTACCATGGCTTCGTTCAGTGATGATTCGGTCATCTGCTGGCCCAGATTCCAGTCTAGCAGAAGTAGCCTCAGACATTACTGCCTGGCTACTGCCTGCCTCGGAGCCACCTGACAAATGACGACTGCTGCTAGCTATCGTCATTACAGGTACTATATCCGTGCACACTGGAGGAACTGGAGAAGATTCAATTTCTACATGGATCGAAGATAAAGATGTCAGCTATTAATCTATGAAAAGAAGATTGATAATTTCATTTTATACCTTTGGGATCAATAGTAGGAGTTTTCTCCAAGGCCACTTCTTTATTTGCAATTTTTTCGGGAGATACCTGCACCTCAACATCCTTTTCAGGATCCGAGGTGTCATCAGCTGCTTTTGGAGATACATGGACTTCAACCTCCTCTTCAGGATTCTGTATCTCATCAACAGCTTCTGATGATGTACTCTCCTCACTGTCCTCAGGAGCTTCTTCGCTGGCAGTAGCAGCGGCATGATCAGCATCTTCTTGATAACCGAAGTCACAATCATTTAATGCCTCGATCATTAGACGATCCTCCTCTTCGCGGACTGCTCCCGGTGTGACAGGAAGCTGAGTCATTTCTATCGCTGGCGGAGGAGATCGTGAAGCTTCATCTTCTCTAGGCTCTGTAGCCTCACCTCTTTGTTCAGCATTTTCCATAGGCTCTGCAGCCTCATCTCTCTGTGCAGCTTCCTCTCTCTGTTCAGTCTCCTCTCTCCTCTCTGGACTAGGTTCAGAGGCAGGAGTAGGAGATGACATAGTAATCCCAGCAGCAGCATTCACCACCATTGAAGACGGGATCACCTTCTTTCTCCTTCTAATAGCATGCTTCTTTCTATGAAGAGGCCTTTCTGGGCTCTCCACATCCACTATATCAACCGTCTTTTGAATAGAAGTCGGCATGGTTACCTCTTCTCGTTGAATTGTCTCGGCCATCTGCCGAGATTGGGATCTAGTAGTAACTTTCTCTGGTTGATCCAGGATAAGTTTCTTCTTTGCAGCTGGGGAAGAAGGTTCTTCAATCCTTCTTTTTCTCTCTCTGGCCGGAGATTTAACTACTTTCAGAGAAATTTTCAGTGGTTGATTTACTTCTTCAGGGAAGTTTACTTCCCTGGAAGCTTCCAATGGATCATCTATCGGTTCATGCTGTTCATCATTTGCTGGAGCTAGTGTAGCAGTGGCTCCTTTCTTCAGACGTGTTGCTGTTACGAAGCTATCAATAAGAATAAAGTTCTCAGCAAATGTGTTCGCTGCCGTATAAAACAATAAATATGTGTATAACATTCTTGGGCCATTATTATTCTTGTTTGGCATCGAGAACACTGTCCTAGTGTCTCGAGCATTGTAGTAGGCCCATGCTCTCGTACCATCAATTAGGTACCCCTTTCATTGTAGACAAGTTATTGCGTTGCCCACATGGAATTGGTCATAACCAAATTAACGAACAAAGCGACTCGGCAGATATGGTTCAAGGTAGCACTCCTCCTCAAATCTGTATACCAAATGTAATGGCCTAATCGCCTTCAGCCAGTCAAAAGCTGCTCAGCCCAGTGGCTGCCTCCCCAGATCAACCATATTTGTTGCCATGAATTCGTAACCAGCTGGTGGAGCGAAGCTATAAAAATTCTATCCCTTGCCAAGGTTCAGGGCACGTCTACAGTCCTTCAGACTAACGTACACCCACTTGCTTCGGGAGAATCTATGCAGAAAGCTGCCGCTAATTGCCCCCATGTCGGGGTTCATCAGAGATGGATGATGCAGAAGCAACCATCCGAATAGATAGGTGTAGGACAACTCCAGCCTTGGGAAGTTCCCTTTCTCACCCTTCCACTTGATCATTGAGTCGACATACAGACGAAGACCTGCATTTATTCTACAGATCATCGCTGATAGCAAATCCATCCGATAGCCGAAGACTAACCGGACGGCAGCGAAGAGTACGCCGCGGTGGAAACGGTCCACGGCGCTGGCCCTAGGTACAACAAATCGGCGGAGCCAGTATGTTAAAAATCCTGCCAGCTGAGCTTCTTGTGACATGGGCCTGTAGCCCATTCTTATAAAGCTTTCAACAAAATCTCCGGGCTTCAGCGGAGGGTATTGGTGTTCATCAGTAACTTTGATATCCATCCTCTTATTTTCTTCCATTAGTTTTATTACCTCACTGTGGCTGAGAGGTTGAAAGAAAGTTGGGTTGCAGGAGTCATGATCTTTGGTCTTCTTCTCTACGATATGGTTAAGAAAAAGATAAGGTAACCATTTGGAGGAATAATATGTGCTGGAAGAGCCTCTCTTGTAATACAGGGAGCATATATTATAATGGCACAGTAGTTCGTCGAAAACTGCTACTATTTCTGGATTTTCTCGACGCAGTCTATCTAACTCGTCGTTTGCGGGAACATACTCCTCATAAGGGGAGTCTCCAGTTGGTAGGCATGAGATATACTTCATCTCATGGAGAGCCAATCCTATTTCCCCGCAGGGCGCCATGAACGTCCCTGTCCTATAGTTATACCTTTCTGCCAGGGCTAGAAACAGATGAGGGTTTGGATGGAAGCCATACACGGTAGCATATACTGCGTTATAAAGCTCGATCTCTCTAAGTTTATCTTCAAACTGAGCCAATACCCAGTTGGCTATACAGTTCCACCTCCTGTTATCCGGGTTTACCAAACCGGTCAGCCGGATGTCTTGATCAGGATATCTGCCCTCCGCCTTTGCATACTTGTTAGAAAAAATCGGTGTCCTTACCGGCAGCAACAAAGACGAGTTCTCAGGAGGGATACAACCTGGCTTCAACCCTCTTAGTAGAGTGCTGTGTCGCTCAGAAGAGCTATAGAACATGTCCCTATTGTTCGGGCCTTTCTTGACACAGATTTTTCCTGTCCGTGCATGTTGAAGGGGAGTAATGTCCCAATCCATCCTCCTAGGGTGGCTTGCATGAGCATATTGTGCTAGTGGGAGGCATCTAGCTATATCTGGTAACTGGATCAGTTTCTCCTTCCTTTGGAAAGTTCTCGACTCAACTCGGGGTCTAGGTTGAGAACTTTTGTCAATGGCTTCACCGAATAGGAACATAGGCTTCTTGTGGGTAACAGCGTCAGCAGACTGCAAGGGCTGTCCATTCATCAGACTTAACAAGGTCTCGTTATCCTGAGCTATCAGGATAGCTTGGCGAGAGGATGGAAGGGCATACTGTGGGAAGAGCACATGGGATAAGTCTTCTTTGAATTCTGGCTCAGCTAAAGTTCCTGTAAAGATTTCATAATCAGGATCCTCCTTGATGTTAACTGCATCAAACAGAAAAAACAGAATTCAGTACAAGTCAAATCAAAGATTCTGTCAGCAGACTGCGCAAACATCAGATTGCGCAACCATCAGATTATGCAACAATAGCTTCTATGCGCAAACTATCCAGTGGCGCCAACTCATCCACTTGCGCAAGCCATCAGATTGCGCTGAATAACTTGCACAAAGTATCAGTTTGCGCTGGATAGCCTTGCATAAATCAGCAGACTGCGCTGACTTTTGCCAGCGCATTCTAACCGATTGTGCAAGAAAATAATCTTCATAAAAATGAAGATTATTGGTTTTGTGCAACCAAAACCCTAAACAGGGTGGCGCAACGAAACCAAATATCTAAAAAGAGATTGGTTTGAAGGTGCATCAATGGCGAAGAACCCTAAAAAGGGTTTTCGTTCGGACATCTACCTTGTAGTGCTGGGTGAGCCTCCTCATGACGTGTAGGGTGCGACGCAGCACGAGTTGAGGACTCGGCTGGGGCCTTCCCTTTCTCAGCAGCGGATCGCTTTGGGGCCATGGAGATCGATGAAGAAGAAGAAGGAGAGTCGAGAGAGCTCGGGGAATTCTTTCTTTCAGAAAATCAGAAGCAAGTAAAGAATGACAGAGAAGAGAAAGGGAACTATTTATAGTTTTCGAGAATGAACAAATTCATCAGATTGCGCCGGATAAATAGGAGCTAATTCCTCCGATTGCGCAGACAGGTCATCATATACGCAACTTGATTTTCAAATCAAAATTCAAAGTATTTTGAAGCTTTGACTATTTTCAAACTTTGAAAACTTTGAAGGGGGTCTTGTAGGTCCTAAAAATCAAGTTGCACCCATCAACAAAATCATCAAAATCAATTTATACATCCTTCAAGTGAACTGCGCAGAAGACAGATTGCGCAACCATTCGATTGTGCAGGCTGAAGTGCGTACTCATCCAAGTGTGCATGCTGACATGGCCTCGTCATCATTACCTGACAGAGAATCAGATCTTCTGACAGCTGACAGCATGGAGAACGAGAAGACTGTTCGTTTATTGTGCAGCACAGCGCTCGAGGACAGCTGTACATGTAGCGCAATCTGTCTGCAGCGCAATCCAGTCCAGCGCCGTCCATCCTAGCACAATCCGAAGCCAGCGCAATCCAAAGCCAGCGCAATTCAAGTGGCGCACTCTATCAACTGACAAAGTACACGTGGCCTTCATGCCATCAATGACTCATTACGTGGTAACCGTCTGTACACGATCATGCGTATTTTAATCAGATAATGCCATGTGTCCAAGACAGTTGGCCCACGATCAAGTAACTGCCAGCGCAACCTGACGTCTGCGCAGTCCAATGCAGAGTAATCCAATTTACGCAGTCCAGAATAACTAAAAAGTAGTTATTTCTAGAACTCTATAAATAGAGTTTCAAGTCCTTCTTAGAGGGGATCATACACGCATACAGAGATCAGAGATCATCACCAGAAATCAAGAGTCCTTGCCAAAGTGCTGCTGCAATCTTCAGAGGCTACCGTCTTCAAAGTTTACATCGTCCAAGGGATAAAGCGATCGTCATTCAGATCGGATTCCTATAGTTGTACTTTCCCAGAATTCTTGTAATCTTCTTTACAAAGTTTGTTGAAATAAAGATCAACTTTTGTTTCTGCAAACAGCCGTCACCCCCAATCCAACGTGCACCCCGACATCGTCGTCGACCAACCCGCGGCCGTCCATCACCGGGAAACGCGCAACGAGCAGCCCACCCACGCACGAAAACTGTCAGTGAAGAGCCAACTTCGGAAATAGATTTCTCCTTCCTCGCTCAGTCGTTTTGCGAACCACTTGGTCAGGTATGATCCCAACATATACACCTTTAATTCACTTTAAATAGTTCGTGCCGATTCGCACCATGTACGACAAAAACGAGTTCCAAAATCGAGAAAAACTTGATTTATTGGACGTTAGAAACTGTCCCGAAATCCCAACTTTGTGGCCGATTTGCGACCAGCGTGTTGCGAGTTTTAAAAATCGGTTTAAAGAGACTTGTAGACAACATATAGGGCTTTAAAACCCTTTTTGTAGAATTAAATTTCATGTACTGTACAGAAAGTTATTGGTTTGTGAAGTTGGGGAAAAAACTGATTTTCAAAACTGAATTTTTAGATAAATTTTCCCGATATGTCGTCCGTCCCGTCAATCCGGGCGACATGGTCGCGAACGGAAAGTATCGTAAGGTGCGTAACAACTTCGTGACGTGTGGGCTTTGACGAAATTCAAATTGGTCGCGTGTGCGCGACGAATTTGATGCATATCCGTCAAAATTTACCGTATCGGCCTTTTTGTATATTTGTCAATTACTTTGTGAACGCTCATCATATCGAGACGAAACTTACGCCAACAGGACCGTATCATTTTTTTGGTTCTGTATGCCAAGTTTGGTCCGATTCTGAGAAGGTCGACCGGAAAGCTATTTTGGCGGGCCCGCGACCCGATCCAACGGGCGAATTTGTGCACGGCCCACCAGAATCCAAATTTGGACATACGGTTGGGTTTGTCTCGTCCAACCGAACCTGTAGACATATAGTTTGATGACTTTAGAGACCATAGATTCTGGAACATTTTTCGGTGCAAAGTGGGTCCAACGGCGGACACCATTTTGATCCCAAATTATCGTTTTGTCTCTGTATCCAGAATTGGACTTATGGGTAGGCATTTCTAGCTAATTTGACCGTTCTGAGAATGTTGGTAATGTCTGTTTTAGCATTAGGAGACTGTTGTGCGAGTTGACCGTTAGTGGCTCATTGAGTGGGTTGTAGTTTCGATTTTCTCATCTCAGGACAACAGGCAAGAACATTTTTTGATAGTTTTTATTGCTTTGATATCTACTATATCTGATTCAGTTGTAGTATTATACTTGATTCCCGACGCAAGGATACACGGACTAGTATACATTGAATCTCGTCATGAGATATTATTTCCGGTTTACCTGGTATATGAGAACATTATTCGATATTATTTCATGTACTTGTATAGACACCAATTTGGGAGTGGATTGGCCCCCTGCTCTTCGAATTCCGTGTCATGATCTGTCATGTCTGGATTCATTATACTACTCGAGGATGGGGGAGTTATTAGAGGTTATGTGATCATTACCCCTACTTGTTTATTACTTGTGCATAGCTCCACCCTCACCACATGTAGGGTGTAGCCTGACCTTATACTACTTGTGCATAGCTTTCCATTTTGGCCGACCTGATCCCTATACTATTATACTATCTGTGCATAGCCGGTCAAATGGAATAGCCTGATCTTGACCCAAGTCGATCACATAACGCTCTAATATCTCATGGCACTTTATTTTTATGTTTACATCTTACCTCAGATTACTTTCCATTGTTTATACTCCAGTTTTATCTTATATCTCACACATGACATGATATCCAGTTCTCTTGTACCGTTTTACTTTCAGTCTTGATATTTCATCTTGTATTTCATTATGATTATCTCTTATAGTATTTGTCAATTCACATGGAACTGCTGTTGGTGTGTACTTGCTCATATCCTGACAGGTTAACCCCCATTATTTTTTAGAGAATTTAGATACAGATTGCCCGACCTACTACGGGTTTGGCATAGTGTTACCCCCGTTTTCCGTATTTCGTATTCATGCTCGTAGTTGGATTTTGCCATGTATTATTACTTTTCTCGACTTGTAGAATTTTGGGTTTTCTCGTATTTTGGGTTTCGGCTCGGCTCGGTTCTAGTTGGTTTGGTTTGGTTTGATTTTAAGCCCAAAGGAACACCTTAGCTATACTCTACCCTCGTTCCACCACAATCCACCCTCATTAATATCCCTACCTAACTTTCTCTCTCCTCCATAATTTCCATTAATTTCTCCATCTTCTTCTTCTTCCTCCTTCCTCCACCAACACCATAGGCAAGTGCACCTTGCCACCAAATAAGCACTATATTTTATTTGTCCATTAACTAGATTAGGCCATGGAGATCCACATTATAACTTGGCATTTTGTGATTTGGAGTCTCCATTGTTCTAGATCTAAGTTTTAGCTATTTTCAGATTTTCTTGATTTTGATTTATTAAACTTTGATTTTTGCTTGTTTTGAGGCTTCCATGTGGAAGAGAATTCAATTTTACACAAGTTAGAACTTTAGAAATCCAAATTTGGTTTTGATTTGGCCTAGATATGAAGAATTGAAGTTTTTGGTGTTCTTGGTTCATCTTCTCAGCCTAGCTGGAGAAGAAGACCTCTCGGCCTGCGCTCCTTAGCGCAAGGCTGAACGCACAGCTTGCCCCTTGGCGAACTGCGCACCCCTCCCCTGCGCACTCGGCCGCGCGCCCCATGCGCACTCGGCCGTGCGCCCTCTGCGCACTCGGCCGCGTGCCCCCTGCGCACTTGGCCCTGCTTCCTCTGTGCACTCGGCCCCCTGCGCACTTGGCCATGCGCCCTCTGCGCACTCGCCCCCCCTGCGCACTTGGCCCTACGCCCTTTGCGCACTCGGCCCCCTACGCGCTTAGACCTCGTGTCCCTTGCGCGCTTGGACCCCGCGCCCCTGCGCGCTTGGCTCCCCGCGCCCCTTGGCGCGCTGCGACCGTTCCTGAGCGCGTCTCTTGGCACCGTTTGCCCGAGCCCCTTGCCTGGCCACCCCGTGCCATGGCTTCCCCTCATGTCTCTTGGTGTTTCCCCTGGGTTCTTGGTTTTCTCTTGATGATTTTGTTTTCTGGGAGCTTGATGCCACAGCACGACTTGACTAACCCGACACGCCTTGACATGATTTTCTGTGTTTTAATTTATGGGTAGCATCCTCTGATTTTGGCAGTACGTTGTTGGGTGCTTGTAACTTGTAACTTGCAACCTATAATTAATCCCCTGTTACTTGGCATCTTGATAGTGGCCGCCTCGGCGGACTCTTGACTTGACTCGACTTGATAACTGGTCGTACTTGACTTGCCCTGACACCGTGGGTGTTCTTCTTGTTGCCTTGTGCGAATCTACTTGTCATGTCTTGCATCATGTCTAGGACGTGACTCCCTAGGTACCACGGCCAGGGATTCACACTAAATATGGATTAGGCTAATGATTAGATCAAACTAGAACATGGAGAATTTCCAGTCACAAGCAATCTCGTTATCTGGACGCTTTATTGGACTTGTAGCTTGTCGACGAGTAGAGCACATTTCCAGCATACTGTCATGTGTTGCACCTCTAAGTCACCTAAGGGTATATCGTCTCCTGAGCGATGTATCCAACCATACTCTCAACCCGCGGAAGGATAACTAGGTAGTCTGCAGGGCTTGGGACTGGGAAATTCTTATTGCATCTTGTTAGTAATTAGGCTTGTGATAACCTGTCACGACCCGCTACCCAAATTGTTTGGCCAGGCCGAGTCATGCCCAGCCTACGTTGAGATAAAACGTAGTAAGCTGTTCTAAAGACAACAGGATAAGACTAAATGTGCTAACAGTTCTATAAGTGAAGAAGAATCATAAATGCACCAAACACAAAAGTCGTCGTATATAGTGAAATGTCCAAGTACAAGTGAACTGAAAAGTAAAACTGGATACATGTCCAGTTACAAAAAGATATAGTCTAATACATGTCTACTCTCAAAAGTCTAAGTAAACAAAAGACAACTAGGCGAGGTTCCCCGCAGGAACATCCTCGTAAAGCAGAGCCGGGTCCTCGGCAGTAACTCCATAATATGTGTCGCAGAGTACCTCCTCCTCAGTAAGGACACCTACAACGTTATCCTGTCAGGACGGGAGCAAGTACTGAATCTAGCAAACTAGCATATGAAACATGGAAATGAACACGAGAGGAATAACTGGAAAATATGGCATCACATAGTCTATCATGGCAAGGACACATATGTCATAGAGACAGATGTATATGTAATGTTTAAAACTGTAGCAGGTACGTGATCGGTCAATAGATGTACAATGTACTGAGGCACAATGTAAATAAAATATACATACGTACAAGTAAAACAAGCGATAGATGTACATACGTACAAATACAGCTGGTGCGCCTACGACAAGGTATACATAAATGTCAACCTTGCTCGGTACGTACGTACGAGTAAGGGGTATGATCACGTAGGCTACTAACAGTTTTCCCATAACCCATATTCTAATCATGTGAGAGATATATCAAGACTGTTCTAAGCATGGTAGTAACTGAAAGTACAACATGTAGAGATCTAACTTGCTACCCCAAGGATCAGCATTTAACATGGTGGGGTTTGCAGTTCATTTATGTGACAATATGTAAAGTTCGTAGAAAGTACTTGCCTCTAGCAAAACAAAGCAAAACAAGCTGCGATAAAAGTGCTATGGATGTCCGGTAACTCGTCACTGTAGAAGTAAATGCAATAACTTAGTTTTTACACTAAGCCAAAATACTAGGACACTAATTGGTGAAACACGACTTGTGATTGGGCACATAGCCAAAATGATGATTTTGGCATAGAAGACCAATGTGGGGTAACACACTACTTTAACTAACTTTCTAGGGTCTTTACACTAGTGAGGGGTTGAGGTTTAACACGGCTAAAACTCAAAATAACACAAAAGCTACAGATCGTAATTAATCAATAAATAAATCAAAAGACCATTGTGTTCTAACAATTTTAAAGATAGACAAAAAGCCTACTTTTTCTTAAAGTAAGGTACCAAAGTGATCCTTGTTAATCATAGAAATTTATTATAATTTTTCTGGAATTTATTAACCAGTACAAGTATTTTATAAAAATCAGTTTTCCTAAGTATACAGAAAATGAGTTTTGGTTTCATATGCCAAACTAGTGGCAAAACAGTAAATTAAATACTACAAAAATTATACTAAATTAGCTAACTTAACATAGTATCTAAATACTATTTTTCCATAATTTTAGCAGTACTTTAAGTATTTTTAAAAAATCAAAAACAGCATTGCACACAATAATTAATTATCTGCGTATTTTGTCCATGTATATAATTTGAACCAAAGTTCAAATACAGGACCCAAGGCCATGAATCAAGTCCAATATGACTTGTACAGGTCTTGAATGTGTGAAAATACATTTGGGCCCAAATACCCATGCTAGGCTTGGACACCAAATGGTTGCAGTAATTAAATACACTAAAAATACAATTTGGTAATAGTGTAAAAATAATATTAATATTTTAATAAGGTAAATTTGTACAAAAGAATATATACATACCTATGCTAAAAGTATATATATATAAGGAAAAATACTTAATTTATAAAGTATATATATATATATATATATATATATATATATATATATATATATATATATATATGTATATATACATATATATATACATATATATATATGTATATATATATATATATATATATATATATATATATATATATATATATATATATATATATATATATATATATATATATATATATATATATATATATATATATGTATATATACATATATATATATACATATATATATATGTATATATGTATATATATATATAATATACCAAAAAAAAAGAAAACACTTAATAAATATATATATATAATATACAAAAATATATATATATATATATATATATATATATATATATATATATATATATATATATACAAAAAAATATATATACAAGAAAACACTTAATAATATAGTGTATATATATAATATATATATACATATGAAAAAATATATATATAAACATATATATATATATATATATATATATATAAAATTTACTAACTATAAAATATATACATATATATAAAATACTGTCAAAATACAGTATATACATATATATATATACTAATATATATATATACATATATATAAATATATAAAACAGAAAAAGAAAAAGAAAAAGAAAACAGAAAAAGAAAAGGAAACAGAAAAGAAAAGGAAAAGGAAACAGAAAAGAAAAGGGGGGGGGGGGGGGCTCGAACTCGAGCGCGCAGGCAGGGGGGGGGGTTTAGTTTAGGATGGGCTGGCCAGGGGGTCAGCCCATTAGTTTTGTTAGAGTTAGAACTTAGGTAGATTTTATTAGGTTTTGTTTAACGAAAAACATAAAAAAAATAATAAATATGAGCCTGTGTCCGGACAGTTAGGGACACAGGTATTAACGTGTCTGGGCTAGCATGACACGCACGGTTCAATTCTTACGTGTCCAGTTCTACCACAATGTTCGCCAGGACACGGCGAACCAAATAGACACAACACGAGACATGCACGACTCGTAAGGACACTGCTACTCACGTGTCCAGATCTGGGGGGGGATTTGATGGTCGTGGACGGCGGAGGAGGCGTCGTGGCAGTGGCGGAGTGGTGGCGCTGCGGTCGTCTCGTTGAGGCGAAGCGGATGGTGGTGGTGGCTGGTGACGACGACGGCTGTGGAGCTGGTGGCGGGGTTTAGTCGGAGCTAGGGTTCCGACGAACTCGAAGTGGGGAAGACGGTGGCGGTTGTGGTCGGGGTGAGGTCGAAGTGGTGGGGGTTTATCGAGGGGGCTGCGGGGGTTTAAATAGGGGGGTTCGAGGCGGTCGGGGCAGCCGGGAATGGCGGGGGCAGGGCGGCGTGGCGGTCGGGGCAGTCGGGGGTCAACGAGAGTGGGTGAGGAGAGAGAGAGTCTGGTCGGGGGGGGGGGGGGTGTCTGGGTAGTTAGCAGTTAGGTCCTCTAGGTTTAGGATTTGCATAATAGCCCCCACAGTGAGTAAATACAATTAACAATTTGCATTTAGCAGTTTAAAATATTTAAGAAATTACAAAACCATATTAAATCAATCCTAAAAATTATAAAATGCTATTAAAACAATCTAATTAATTACCAAAGTTAATTAAAACATTTTTAGAAAATTTATAAATTAATATTTTAATATATAAAACTCATTTAAAAATTATAGAAAATTCCTAAAAATCCTAATAATTATTTTTAAAGCTAAAAATGACATTAAAAATCAATTAGCACTAATTAAAATGAAATTTGAAAATCAGGGGCTTACAAGTCTTTCCTCCTTGAATAATTTCGTCCTCGAAATTCACAAGGATTGAAGACCCTACAAAATTCTAACATGGCAAGTAATGCACACAAAATGACTAAGGCTGCGATCGAAACTAACCTCTAAGGTATCAAGCGGGAACGGGTGGTTCCCTCGCAGCGGTTGGATCGAACAAGTAAGGGTACCTCTCCCTCATGTCCGACTCCCTCTCCCAAGTAGATTCACCTGGGGAGTGACGGCTCCAAGCTACTCGTACTAGGGGTATAACCTTGTTCCTCAGCCTCTTCTCCCTCATGTCTAATATCTCCACTGGCTGCTCAGAAACTGTAAGGCTCGGTCCGACCTCCAACTCTGAATGATCTAGCACATGACTGGGGTCTGGAACATATCTCCTCAGCTGAGATACGTGAAAGGCGTCGTGAACTCCTGCTAGGTTGGGTGGAAGTGCAACCCTGTAAGCTACCTTTCCGATCCTGCCAAGCACCTCGAACGGCCCGATGTATCTGGGGCTCAGCTTCCCTCCTCGTCCGAACCGGATCGTCCCTCGAGTAGGTGATATCTTCACTAGTACCATATCATCGTCTGCGAACTCCATCGGCCTGCGACTAGCATCAGCCCAGTGTTTCTGCCTATCCTGAGCTACTCTGAGCCTGTCTCTGATCATCCCGACTTTCTCTGCTGCATCCGTGATCATCTCTGGCCCAAGCATAACTCTATCTCCAACATCATCCCAAAAAAGCGGTGTGCGGCATCGTCGTCCATATAGCGCCTCGAAAGGAGACATACCAATACTGGCCTGGTAGCTGTTGTTGTATGAAAACTCTACCAAGTGTAGATGGCTCTCCCATGATCCTCCGAAGTCCAGCACGCAGGTCCTCAGCATATCCTCCAGTGACTGTATCGTCCTCTTGGACTGCCCATCTGTCTGCGGGTGGTACGCCGTACTGAACTTGAGCCTACTGCCCAACTCCTCTTGCAAGCTCCTCCAGTAGTGGGATGTGAATCTGCTGTCTCTGTCTGACACGATGCTCACCGGCACTCCGTGTAGGCAAACTATCTGCTGCATGTATAGCTCTGCCAACTTCTCGGTGGAAAGCCCCACCTTGAAGGGTATGAAGTGCGCACACTTCGTCAGCCTGTCTACGATGACCCAGATGGCATCCTTTTCTCCTTGGGAACGAGGAAGCCCTGAGACGAAGTCCATCGTAATATGTTCCCACTTCCACTCGGGAATGGGTAACGGCTGCAACAAACTAGCTGGCCTCTGGCGCTCCGCCTTGACCTGCTGGCAAACTAGGCATCTCGAGATAAAACGTGATACATTTCTCTTCATCCCGTGCCACCAAAGATGTTCCCGCAAGTCACGGTACATCTTGTTAGCAACAGGGTGAATAGAATATCTCGATCGGTGCGTCTCCTGCAAGACTGTCTCTACCAGCTCTCCCTTCGGTACGCACAATCGGCTGCCATGCCTCAAGGATCCATCCTCTACTATAGTAAAGTCATCTAGCAATCCAGCTAAAGCCTGGGGTCGAAGTCTGCGAAGGCTCTCATCTGTAGACTGTGCCTCCCGGATCTGCTCCATCAAACCTGACTGAATGTCAAGCGCCATCATCTGTATCACTGATCCTGGCCGTAGGGGTGCAACTTGGGCGGGTTGGGTCGGGTTGGAGGTCAACCCAAGCCCAATCCAATGAATCATAAGCCTAGTCCGAGCCCAAGTCCGACCTAACCTCAGGTTCAATATATGAAGCCCAAGACCAAGCCCGGAGGAGCGGGTTGGGCTCGGGTTGGGTCGGGTCCATCGGGTTAATTGGACTCTAATATAAAATTTAAAATAATTTTCAACAAAAGTAATATTAAACACATAATCAAATAACAATCAAGCCTTGATCGTTACAAAATACAAATTGAAATGAGAATTCATTATAAGGAGTTAAAGAGTTTGGGTAGAGAAATTTAGGATTTAAACTTTTTATTTAAGAAGCATGAAAAAATATAAATTATATGTATTTCGGGTTTCGGGTTCTTTGGGTAACCCGACGCATGAACCCAAGCCCAACCCAAATATTGATCGGGTTCAAATATTTTAACCCGAGCCCGAACCCGAACCCAAGTATCTTCGACCCTAACTCAACCCATTAGCGGGTTTACCCGATCGGGCTCGGGTTTAGCCTGCCCGAGTTGCACCCCTACCTGGCCGAACTAGCTCGATACCGAGCTTCTCCAGATCCTCCCGCAAATGCCGATCAATCATCAGGTACCATGCCATCGGATGCCTGCTCAGCGCATCTGCCACGACATTTGCCTTCCCGGGGTGATACTGTAAATCGATGTCGAAGTCCTTCATCAACTCCAACCATCGTCTTTGCCTCATGTTCAGCTCTTTCTGTGTGAACACATACTTCAAGCTTTTGTGGTCAGTAAAGATTTCCACACGCTCTCCGTATAAGTAATGTTTCCATAACTTGAGTGCAAAGATCACCGCAGCTAGCTCTAGGTCATGGGTAGGATAATTCCTCTCATGAGTCCGCAATTGCCTAGATGCATAAGCAATCACTTTCCCATGCTGCTGTAGGACACATCCTAGCCCCTTCCCAGAAGCATCACTGTATATGGTGAAACCTCCAGAACCTGAAGGTAAAGTCAGAACTGGAGCGGTCGTCAGCCTCCTCTTCAGCTCCTCAAATGCTGTCAGGCAGTCCTCTGACCAGATGTACTCTGCGTCCTTCCGCGTCAGCTTCGTCATGGGTTCAGCTATCCTAGCAAAGTCCTGGACAAACTTTCTATAATAGCCTGCTAAACCCAGAAAGCTCCTGATCTCTGAAACTGACGTCGGAGCCTTCTACGTCTCTACTGCAGTAATCTTCCTGGGATCCACCGAGATTCCATCTCCAGTGACTACATGGCCAAGAAACTCCACTCGGTCTAAAAAAAACTCGCACTTCGGCAATTTGGCAAACAATCTCTTATGCCTCAGAATCCCCAAAACTATCCGCAAGTGCTCTGCATTCTCCTCTGGCGTCTTCGAGTATATCAGGATGTCGTCGATAAATACTACGACGAACTTATCCAGATACTGGTGAAATGTCTTATTCATCAAATTCATAAAGACAGCTGGCACATTTGTGAGACCAAATGGCATCACCAGAAACTCGTACTGCCCGTACTTCGTGTTGAACGCCGTCTTCTGGATGTCTGCTGGCCTAACCTTCACCTGGTGGTACCTGGATCTCAAGTCTATCCTGGAAAACACCTTTGCCCCGCTCAACTGGTCGAACAAATCATCTATCCTGGGCAGAGGATATTTGTTCTTGATGGTGATGGCATTCAAGGCCCGGTAGTCAATACATAACCGGACTGTACCATCCTTCTTAGGCACAAAGAGCACTGGCGCTCCCCATGGAGAAGCACTGGATCGAATGAAACCCTTTTTCAACAGGTCATCAATCTGCTCTTTCATCTCTATGGCCTCCTTAGGATTCACTCTATAGCAAGCCCGGGATACTGGTGATGAACCCGACACTAGATCTATAGTGAATTCCACATCTCTGTCTGGCGGAAGCCCTGGAAGATCCTCTGGGAATACATCCATAAACTCCCAAATGATAGGGTGTGGCGGTGCTGCGTCCTCGACTGTAGCACAACAGTTCGGCTCTAGGCTGATCTCCGGCCCTGTCCTCCTGACACTGAATGGTACTGTGCCTGGGGGACTGAACAAAATACTACCCTCATGGCAATCTATAGATGCATGGGCATAGCTAAGCCAGTCCATCCCCAATATGATATCATAACCGGGGAGTGGCATCACAAAGAATCGCCCCTCGAACTCTCTCCCGGCTATCATAATAGAGCATCTATAGCTAGCTCTAATAGGCACTGGTCCTCCTCCCGTCATTACTCTACTAATCTCCGCAGTGGGTGTAGATACTAAATGATGTTCTTGCATAAACTCTAATGATAGGAAGCTATGAGATGCACCAGAATCAAACAAGCATAGAGCTAGAAAAGTATGCAAATAAACATGACCTGTAATGACGTCAGCTAAGTAATCTGGCTCCGAAACCTGCTCCGGCTCCGGCTCAAGGGCTAGGCTATAAACCTTCCCCTGAGGTCCCTTCTGCTGCTGCAGATGCTGCCCAAACCTCTGCTGCTGAGTCGGAAGCGGTCCTCTAGTTTTCGCTACTGGGCACTCCCGTATCATGTGGGTGGCAGACCCACAAACTAAGCACTGCTTCAACCTCTTCCTGCAGATGGAGTACTCGTGCCCTGGTCTTCCGCAGAAAGAACATATAGCTCCCTTCTGCTGCTGCTGTCGGGGTCCCGGGGCTCTAACTGGCGGGGTCTGATGATGTGGTGTAGGGGGACGGTAAGTCTGCTGGGGCGGCGTCGGTGCTCTCTGCTGGAAAGCCTGACGCTTGGACGGACCCTCATGATGTACAGAAGCCGGCCTCTTACATGACAAAAGACGCTCCTCGATGCTCCGGGCTAACTCTAGGCTCTGGTAGTAGTCAGTCGTACCGTTCGCCACTATAAGAATGCCAATGTCTGGAACTAGACCATGGCAAAACCTACGGGTCATCTCCTCTGGATCAGCAACCAGACTAGGAGCAAAACGGCTCAGGCGACTAAACTCTGCCGCATACTCGTCAACGGAACGGTTTCCCTGCTGGATGTTCTGGAATCGTAGCCCCATGGCTACTCTAGCAGTGGTCGAGAAGAATTTCTTCTTGAACTGGGTCTTGAACTGGTCCCAAGTGGCTCTCCCTCTCGTAAACAATGGCTCATTCCGGAACCAGACTCCTGCTAAGTCTATCAGCAGAAATTCCGCTGCCTCGACCTGAAGGTCATCCGGCATCCTGACTCCGAGGAGCTTCCTCTCTACCGAATCTAGCCAATCATCAGCTACTACTATGCCCTCAGTCCCTGAGAACTCCTTAGGATTCAGACCCATGAAGTCCTTGATCATCCCCGCTCTCTGCCGTGGCTCTACATGTGGTGGGACCACGGGACATCCCTCAGAACGCTCCATGCTCTGACGGAGTAGGGTAGTCTGCTCCTGATGGGTTGTTAGGAACCCCTGAATCAGTGTGAGCAGCTGGTTCCCGTCGAGTGTGACGGAAGCCTGGGTGGGTATAGTGATAGGGGGTGGTGGAAGTATCGGGTCCTGCTGGGCCTATGATGTGGAAGGTGGTTGTGGTATCTGGGTTTATGGATTTGTGGAGTGGGGGAATGTGGTAGGTGGAGGGGTATCAGTCGACTGGTCAGCTGACTGGATAAGGAGGGCCCCATTCTCGGGGGTAACATACTGGGATGAACGAGTAAGCACCATCTAAATAAAAGTAAAAAGGACTTATAAGGGTTTGTTTAAAGTAAGCAATCATATGCAAGGAAATCTAATTATAATAGCAAATATGTGATGTTTTTCCTATGTTGCAATCCTAGCATTTCTCTAGGTGTTCTAAGCGTCTTTCCTAATATTGTCTAATTACCTTAAGTTCCTAATTGCAGGCATGCTTGGTACAATAACGTAACCAAACAGCTTAGTCAGGACCTGTATTGGGCTACCACTAAAAACATGTCACGACCCGCTACCCAAATTGTTGGGCCAGGCCGAGTCATGCCCAGCCTACGTTGAGATAAAACGTAGTAAGCTGTTCTAAAGACAACATGATAAGACTAAATGTGCTAACAGTTCTATAAGTGAAGAAGAATCATAAATGCACCAAACACAAAAGTCGTCGTATATAGTGAAATGTCCAAGTACAAGTGAACTGAAAAGTAAAACTGGATACATGTCCAGTTACAAAAAGATATAGTCTAATACATGTCTACTCTCAAAAGTCTAAGTAAACAAAAGACAACTAGGCGAGGTTCTCCGCAGGAACATCCTCGTAAAGCAGAGCCGGGTCCTCGGCAGTAACTCCATAATATGTGTCGTAGAGTAACTCCTCCTCAGTAAGGACACCTACAACGTTATCCTGTCAGGACGGGAGCAAGTACCGAATCTAGCAAACTAGCATATGAAACATAGAAATGAACACGAGAGGAATAACTAGAAAATATGGCATCACATAGTCTATCATGGCAAGGACACATATGTCATAGAGACAGATGTATATGTAATGTTTAAAACTGTAGCAGGTACGTGATCGGTCAATAGATGTACAATGTACTGAGGCACAATATAAATAAAATGTACATACGTACAAGTAAAACAAGCGATAGATGTACATACGTACAAATACAGCTGGTGCGCCTACGACAAGGTATACATAAAATGTCAACCTTGCTCGGTACGTACGTACGAGTAAGGGGTATGATCACGTAGGCTACTAACAGTTTTCCCATAACCCATATTCTAATCATGTGAGAGATATATCAAGACTGTTCTAAGCATGGTAGTAACTGAAAGTACAACATGTAGATATCTAACTTGCTACCCCAAGGATCAGCATTTAACATGGTGGGGTTTGCAGTTAATTTATGTGACAATATATAAAGTTCGTAGAAATTACTTGCCTCTAGCAAAGCAAAGCAAAACAAGCTGCGATAAAAGTGCTATGGATGTCCGGTAACTCGTCACTGTAGAAGTAAATGCAATAACTTAGTTTTTACACTAAGCCAAAATACTAGGATACTAATTGGTGAAACACGACTTGTGATTGGGCACCTAGCCAAAATGATGATTTTGGCATAGGAGACCAATGTGGGGTAACACACTACTTTAACTAACTTTCTAGGGTCTTTACACTAGTGAGGGGTTGAGGTTTAACACGGCTAAAACTCAAAATAACACAAAAGCTACAGATCGTAATTAATCAATAAATAAATCAAAAGACCATTGTGTTCTAACAATTTTAGAGATAGACAAAAAGCCTAGTTTTTCTTAAAGTAAGGTACTAAAGTGACCTTGTTAATCATAGAAATTTATTATAATTTTTCTGGAATTTATTAACCAGTACAAGTATTTTATAAAAATCAGTTTTCCTAAGTATACAGAAAATGAGTTTTGGTTTCATATGCCAAACTAGTGGCAAAACAGTAAATTAAATACTACAAAAATTATACTAAATTAGCTAACTTAACATAGTATCTAAATACTATTTTCCCATAATTTTAGCAGTACTTTAAGTATTTTTAGAAAATCAAAAACAACATTGCACACAATAATTAATTATCTGCGTATTTTGTCCATGTATATAATTTGAACCAAAGTTCAAATACAGGACCCAAGGCCACGAATCAAGTCCAATATGACTTGTACAGATCTTGAATGTATGAAAACACATTTGGGCCCAAATACCCATGCTAGGCTTGGACACCAAATGGTTACAGTAATTAAATACACTAAAAATATAATTTGGTAATAGTGTAAAAATAATATTAATATTTTAATAAGGTAAATTTGTACAAAAGAATATATACATACCTATGCTAAAAGTATATATATATATATATATATATATATACAAGAAAACACTTAATAATATAGTGTATATATATAATATATATATACATATGAAAATATATATATATAAACATATATATATATATATAAAATTTACTAACTATAAAATATATACATATATATAAAATACTGACAAAATACAATATATACATATATATATATATATATATATATATATATATATACTAATATATATATACATATATATAAATATATAAAACAGAAAAAGAAAAAGAAAACAGAAAAAGAAAAGGAAACAGAAAAGAAAAGGAAAAGGAAACAGAAAAGAAAGGGGGGGGGGGGCTCGAACTCGAGCGCGCAGGCAGGGGGGTTTAGTTTAGGACGGGCTGGCCAGGGGGTCAGCCCATTAGTTTTGTTAGAGTTAGGACTTAGGTAGATTTTATTAGGTTTTGTTTAACAAAAACATAAAAAAATAATAAATATGAGCCTGTGTCCGGACAGTTAGGGACACAGGTATTAACGTGTCTGGGCTAGCACGACACGCACGGTTCGATTCTCACATTTCCAGTTCTACCACAACGTTTGCCAGGATACGGCGAACCAAATAGACACAACACGAGACACGCACGACTCGTAAGGACACTGCTACTCACGTGTCCAGATCTGGGGGAGGATTTAATGGTCGTGGACGGCGGAGGAGGCGTCGTGGCGGTGGCGGAGTGGTGGCGCTGCGATCGTCTCGTTAAGGCGAAGCGGATGGTGGTGGTGGCTGGTGACGACGACGGCTGTGGGGCTGGTGGCGGGGTTTAGTCGGAGCTAGGGTTCCGACGAACTCGAAGTGGGGAAGACGGTGGCAGTTCTGGTCGGGGTCAGGTCGAAGTGGTGGGGGTTTATCGAGGGGGCTGCGGGGGTTTAAATAGGGGGGTTCGAGGCGGTCGGGGCAGCCGGAAATGGCGGGGGTAGGGCGGCGTGGCGGTCGGGGGTCAACGAGAGTGGGTGAGGAGAGAGAGAGTCTGGTCGAAAGGGGGGTGTCTGGGTAGTTAGCAGTTAGGTCCTCTAGGTTTAGGATTTGCATAATAGCCCCCACAGTGAGTAAATACAATTAACAATTTGCATTTAGCAGTTTAAAATATTTAAGAAATTGTAAAACCATATTAAATTAATTCTAAAAATTACAAAATGCTATTAAAACAATCTAATTAATTACCAAAGTTAATTAAAACATTTTTAGAAAATTTATAAATTAATATTTAATATATAAAACTCATTTAAAAATTATAAAAAATTCCTAACAATCCTAATAATTATTTTTAAAGCTAAAAATGACATTAAAAATCAATTAGCACTAATTAAAATGAAATTTGAAAATCAGGGGCTTACATAACCCTAGTTAGTTAAGTAGTAAGCCGTAGTATTTGCTTGGCCGCTTGTGAATGGATGGTGTCCAGCATTGTTTATGTCTCGTCTAGTCCCAGTACCTGGTACTCCTGAACATGATTGTTTACTTATCTTAATAATAAATGGGTAGAGACGAGGTGCTATTCAGGCGAAGGGTTACGACCCCGTTACTTGTTTGGTTTACGGGTTGTAACCTGGCTTCCGAAATGGTTCCATATCCCTAGTCGTTTATTGTCTTGTTGTACTCTTATTACTTGTATCTTCTTCCATTTTCTTATGTTCTGATATGCTGGCTTTTGTTCTTATTTTGTGGCCTCCTTTGTGGCACTTGCTCTTTCTGGGGTTTGACCCAGCTGGTTTTGTATGGCCAGATTTTGGAGCAGCACCCGAGGATCTACCGAACCTCCAGCCCGATGGTGGCGACTAGAAGGAACCCGGGCTACGAGTGAGTTTTCTATTTTGTTTTGCTCACTCTATTATAAAACTATTCTTTTGAGACGTTTAGCCGACGAGCACCTGTTAGCTCGATGCATATTTACTTACTGTCTGTCTACGGGCTGTAAACATGATTAACAAATCCTAGGGTTGATCATGTATGACTAAACTCTTGCTAGTCCTCGCATTTTGTACGACTAGCTTCATGATCAACTGAATATGTAATATTTGGGATCCCTTTTATTGTATATTTGGTGGTCTAATATCTTGTAATTATATTACTTGCTTGAGATTGAGACAATAGGCTTGACCTTAAGAGACTGTTGGCTTGTAGTAAACCCTCATATCTAGACAGCCGTGACCGTAGAGCGAGATGAATTCCATTTCGATATATATAGCTGGCTATGTACGCCCCCGCTCTCCAGTATTCTGGTTCTGGGGCGTGACACATAGATAGGGCCTACGACCAGGTCCTGCCTGTGGATCCGGTGCTCGTAGAGGACGCACCACCAGTAGTGACCTAGTTTACCTAGATTTTGTCTTGTTTACATTCCAGTTTGATACTTTGAGACTTGTAGTATTTATTTTGGAATATTATTTTATGTCTTGATTTCTGAACTTGTGGTTGTGACTCAGCATCTATTTCAGACTATTTATTCATCTTGTTTCTTTATCATATTCGTGCCTGTCTTTCTTAGATTTATTTGATTGAGTTGTGGTTATATTCCTCCGTACGGAGATGACATGTTATATTATTGTGTCCTAGATTCTATATATTCTAGATGACCTTTACAGCGTTCTACCGCCGATACTACGGCGTAGGCTGGATGTACCTACGTGCTCGTGCCCCTAAACAGGGTGCGGGTCATGACATATTTTTATGGTGGTCCATGCAGGTCAGAGTCGCAACTAGTGCGATTTCGTAATGGGTGCTCGACTTAGAGTGCTAATTACGAGCCTGCTATTAGGATATAAGTTTTAGGTTATGACAGGAGTTACTCAATCACGTATTAGAAAAACTCCAATCTTTTAATTTCCATGACAAACACTTCTTGCATTTCAAAATAAATTGTCCTTCCTTGATGATATCATATCATGTGCCATATTAATTTCTTTGCTTGAATCTGTCTCTTGGATGGCAGTGACTCGAGCTCAGGCAGCTGGATCCAGTGCAGCACCGGAGAGGTCAGATCCGTCGTAACCTATTTTTCTGACTGAGAGAGCTGCGAATCAGAAGATTGACCATACCGTCCCTGCCGTTCTAGAGGTAGCGGCAACAGTACCGGGGGGTCTTCCTCCATAAGTCCCGAGGACTGCACCCGTTCAGCCGGAGACTCTTCTGTTGGCACAATGATTGTATCATATTTTTGAATATAGTTAATCTGTTAAGTTTAGCATTTCATTATCACTAATCTTCATACCATCACTATAGCATTTCTACTTCTACTTATATATGTGGTGATATGTGCCTATTATTTTACATATTAGTGATACTAGTTTTCTTTATGGTATCACTAATACTTATGCTATCACTGTTGTAAGCATTTGTCCTAATATGTATTAAACTTATCATACTTGCTACTATGTATATTGCTTTGTTCGTCTAACATGTACATGCAGAAAAGTAATAAGTAAGATCAATGTGGACATATGTAATAAAGAAATCATGGTGGGCCAAAGACGACAGATCCCACAAGATTTCTCTGAACCACCCAACGACATCTCCGGAGCCACGCACTCGGGGGTTCCGCTGCCCGGTCAGCGGACGGGGGTTGAGGGGGCAGCGCCCCTCGTCGGGGGTTCGGAGGCGAAGCCCCCAAAAGGTATTCAGTTTTCACAAACTGGATATCTTTGGACAGCTGCCGTCAAGCGAAAAAGCCAGCACCTATCAAAGGAAGAAGCCAAGCCAAGCCATCATCATTTCAAGACTATGCAGAAGCCTGCTCCTACTACAGTATATTTGGAGTCTGTAATGAGTCTTAGGAATCATCGTAAACACAATAAATAGATGGCAAAATCGAAAGCTAGGGTAGAAAATAACCCAGGACAATCTTCGGAATCTTGGCGGATATTCCGGCGGATCTCCGCGGAAATCCGACGGAAGATCCGAATGGTCTCACAGAATACCTTCTGTGAGTGTTCGGATTATCCGGCAGATAACCGCAGAATTCCGACGAATTTTCTGTCATATGACCGTTTGCATTCCAACGGTCGGATTTGACGAATGGTTGATCCCAACGGCTCTATTTATAGCCGTTGGACTATACAGGCGGATGATCCGGCGGATTTCTGTAGAAATTCGGCGGATGATTCGTCAGCCTGTGAAAGTTGCATTATTGCACTTTCCTTTGCTTTGGTTATAAATAGCCTTGAACCCCTTCATTCAAGGTTGATGCTTTGAGCCTAAAAATTCCTAAACCACCAAAGCTTATCCATATACAACTCTACAAAGCTTTATTTGCCATCCACAAATTGTGTTAGAGTTATTGAGTTGAAAAGTAAGATCTTCATCCTATTGTAAGGAGATCAAAACCTATTATGAAAGGTTGAAGTTGGAGAGTCTTCGTATCCAAACTCTCGGTTGAAGTTGGAGAGTCTTCGTATCCAAACTCTCGGTTAAAGTCGGAGAGGCCTTCGGATTAAAGCTCTCGTGTAAGAAGTTGGCGAGTTCTTCGGATCCAAACTCGTGTGTAACTATTTGCTCAAATAGTGGATTAAATCCGGAGAGAGTTCCGGGACTGGATTGCCTCTAGGGAGGATACCAGGATACATCGGGTGTCGGTATTGTTAGTGCTTCTTCTCTTGCACTTATATTTTTAAATTGCCAATTAGCTTGTGCTAAGTGCTTGATTAGCTTGCTTGACCCAATTTACCCCCTCTAGGGTTCCTACAATTGGTATCAGAGCAAGGACTCTATTGTTAGGCTTTACATCCTTAGAGTAGATCCTTGTTATTTTTCTATGACATCTTATTTATCCTCCTCCGATAAAGAGGGTTTTATTTCTAGTAGCATAGACAATCATCCTTCTTCTAAATGCAAGAAATGCTCTAAATGGAAAGCCATGGCTAAACAATCCTTAGAGATTCTTGATAACCTTTATTCTACAAATGAAGAACTTTCCGAAAAGGTTGTCCATTTAGAAGAAGCAAATGAGTTTTTGAGAAATGAAAACAATATTTTATTATCTAGACTTGATTTTCAAAACTCATCTTGTGTTTCTTTAAAGAGTTTAAATGAGGCTTTAATTTTGAAAATCAAATCTCTTTCCTCATCAATAGAAGATCTTAAGAGGCAAACTCATGAGCTAAATCATTTGCATGATTCTTCTATTGACTCTTTAAAGAACAAAATGATGATTTTATTTCTAGAATTATTTTATTTGAAAAAGAGAATAATGCTTTAAATGTTAAATTTGATTCTCTTACTTGTATGCATGATGATTTGATATTAGAACATGATATTCTTAAGACCAAATCCATGCATGCTCACTCTAAATATATTCATCAATCTAGTATGTCACATGTTCATAATCATGCTCATTCCGATACATGTGCACACACTAGTATGAGTTGCTTCTATTGCTCTCGCATTGGACACATGAGTTTAACTTGTCCTATTCGTAGGAATTTTTGTACCAATGCTAGAGTAAATAGTATATGGGTCCCTAAAGCTAACAAATGTGGATCCAAGTTTATTTGGATACCAAAGTCTTCGCCTAATGTTGTAGGGGGAGCTTCTTGTATCGGGATATAGCACCGAGGAGCGTGTTGGTGGTTGCAAAGCTCAAAGGTCATCTTCTAAGCAATTGCACCAACACAAGTGTGGCCACTAGAGCCACTTTGGTAACATGCTAATCGATTCTCTTTAAATACTTTATATTTGTAAAGTCGAGCATGTTTCTCTTGATGTCTTGCTACTAGCTCACATTGATATCCTTAGTTGCTTATTGTATAAATCAATGTGAGATATAATACTAGCATGCTTAGTTAATTTTCTTATTATTTCTTTTATCTAGCATGACTAGTTACTTAGCTTAAATGTTTAGTTCATACTTGTAGTTTATCACTCATTTTCTATTAAGTGTGACACATATAATTTATGCATACTTGTTATTCTTAATCTCTATATTATGAAGCATGCATATCACTCTAGTCCATAGAAGCTTGATTTTGATTTGAGTTAATATGATTTTAACTCTCCGTCTTTAAAGTTTTCGAGAATAGTTACTTCTTACCGATTTTTCCTTAATTTGTATTATTTACTTTAAATCGGTATTTGTGAATATATATGTTTAGCACAAGCTTCTTATCACTCGACAAGTATACACTTATACTTCCATTTTAACCTTGTGCTTACATAATATATTCATTATTGATTCTCATACTTTATCTTGATTATCTTCTTGAGAATCAATTATGTCTTTGCCTAATGAAGTTTATTTATACATGTTTTTGAATTTGTAATGATTTTTCAAATATTCATTAAGGATACATGACTATATATATTAAATTTCCATCTACATATAGTTCATGTATCTCTTATATTGATATCTATTTTTGTATAAATACCTTTATGTAGGCATATGAGTTAAGCTAAAGTTTTATATTAACTTGAAGAGTATTTATTCATACTTGTTACTTTTAAACTTGTGCTTAACTCATACTCTAGCTATTGATTCTTTTGATCAAATTTGTGTATCTCTTTTTGAATCAATAAGCTTCTTCCTTAAAGCTTTCTTTTAATGATGTCTTTTTAGCTTTTTAGTTGACTTTATGGTCTCTTGATTCTTGAATCTTCTTATGTATGCCTATTTATATATATAGTTTTAACTATGTGATTCCTAACTTTTCATATGTATTTATTTTATACCTTTAAGTTGGGATGTTGAGAGAAATCTTTATTAGTGTCTTGTTCATGACTATTTATGAAAGTTCTTTTAAGGATCACATATTTTTGTGCCTTACCTTGTATGTTGATTTTACCTCTTTAATTAGTGCACATTTTCTAGTCTATATCTTTTCATTTTTCTTTGGTGCACTATGAAAGCTCTTTGAAAATTTAATTTTATAGAGAGACGAAAAATTCGACGGATTTTCGGTATAATCCGGCGGATCATCCGACTGCAAACAGCAAGTTTGTGAGCAATAATTCGGATCATCCGACGAATATCTGCGGAAATCCGACGGATAATCCGATCAATTCCAGCAGCTTTGTGAGCACTAAGTTCGGATAATCCGCCGGACTTTCGCTAAAATCCGACGGATAATCCGATCAGCTTTCTTATTTTTAATGTGCTTTCCTTGCTCATTCCTTGGGTTTATGCTTCTTTGGAATTATTGTTTCCCAATGATGTTGTTGTAGCACATGAGAATCCATGTAATTGATACATCATATGTCTTATGCCCTTAGCTAATATGGTTTGAGCTGTTGGTTAGAGATCTCCCATTTCTAGAGAATATACTTATTTCATAATGGATATAACAATTTTGCATTCTCTAGATCGATCCATTATTTTATTATCTTGGGTTAATCTCTATACTTGGCAAAGAGATTTATTTTATTTGTATTTACATGAATATCTCTTTTGGCTATACTTGATAAGAGTCTAATTCTTTTTATTTTGTTATCTTATACTCTTATCCTTGCTTAATAAAGAGTCTACAAATTATTTTGATCATTCAAAATGTATTATACTTATTGAGAACTCTTTGCTTAAGCAAGTATTTTTAGTGTTAGTGACTTAAGATTTAATGAGCACATTTATCTTAATGGCTTCCCTTATTAATCTTATTTGGATTATACAGTTTGCTTATTTGTGATATATTATTAAGCTATATAATTTTGACTCACTTTCACACATCTAACTATATTCCTATACTTCAATCTATATATGATATGCTAGTTTTACAAATTCTTTATTAGATCTTGTTTTCTCTTAGAGGTTTGTGATTCCTTGTTTTAACTTTCTTCCATACTAGTCATTAGCAAGTCTCTCTTAAATTTCTCACTTTTTGAGTCATGATTTTATCGTATTATCATTACATCTCTTTAGATTGAATGTGTGATCATTTTGAGATTGACTCTTTTTCATATTTTTCATTGATCTGTAAGATTCTTTATAAATATGGATTTTGAATTTTCTCTTGATGAGATTTATCATTGGATCATGTTTATTTATTTGTTTACTTTATGAATGATCCTAATGATTAAGTAGTCTTAAATTATCTAGTTATGAGATTATCAAGTTAATTTATTACTCTACTTTGACTACTCATGGTTTATCACATATGACCTTTGCTATTTGAACTTTATGGGTTATTAATTTACCATTAGCAAGGTTTGGATTTATCCGTTGTTGGATAAATATGTGGTACAACATACCTAGTCCATGCAAAGTAATAAATTGGTTGATTCTTTCTTGATTAGATAATCATGGACATGATATTTGAGGTTTATTTTTATTTTATTTTATTTTTGAGCGATATTTTGACTCTCATCATGATTGATTTAACTGTCCTTATTCTTTTTCATGATGTCATCTTTCTTAAAAGATAACATACATTAATATATCATTTTAAAATATGAGTTACTTCTACATAGGTTAGTGTATGTCATCTTTTGATTACATGTGCTAAATTGGAATATTCTTTTGATTTCTCATCTTTAGTAAGTATTAATTGGATATCTCTTCTTGACTAAAGATGACATTATTAGCCTTATATGCATTGAGCAAGGGGAGAAATCCATAGTTGATTTACCCCTAGATTTTGATGCTATAATAGCTTTGAAGCTAGTTACGCATATTTTGAGCGGGAGCAAATAAATTGTTTTAATTCATCTATACCCTCTAATATGTCGTATACATAGTTTATCATGGACCCATATTTTCTTCATTTTCATATCTTATTGATTGAGGTCATGATATTTTTATTTTGAAGGGTTTATGAGAGTGTATGTGATTGTCTTTATTATCTTATCTCTCTCTTTCATATGCGTTAAATATGTCATCTTGCTAATATTAACTTTCAGATCTTGTCTTGATGAATATTATGCTTTCGTTGATTTGGCTTTTCTTTCATGCTTAATTGATTTGGCTTTCCTTGTTGAGGACTTATCCAAAATTCATGATTTTTATCAACTTTGGTAGTACTTTGAGGGGGAGCATTCAAGTTGACTGAATTTTTCTTTCTCAAGTATTTTTCTCCTTTACCTTCATGTTTTTCTAAAGGGTATTCATATAGCATGATAAGGTAATTGAGTTCAAATGCATGAACTTGGATAAGCATATAGATTTTGCAAATAATGAGATTACTTTATATCAATTGTAATATTTTACATTGATCATTCTTTTATTTTGTTCCACTATTTATTTATGGACAATTATGATTATTAACGGTTTCTTTGATCAATGTTTCAAGTTTACATCTTTTCAATTGGTATCAAGTTTATTTAATTTCATATCTCAATTGGTATCTATTAGTTGCAATTATCTATTCCTCATGGCTTTTGTTTGAAGTCCTTTATTTCATAGTTCTCTTCCAAAACTAGAGCAATATTTCATATCCTATTGTGTTTTGGATTTATTCCTTGGATTTCAAGTTGGTAAACTACTTATTTCTTGTTTTTCAAATACTTTTAGTTTAACCAACCATTTTGTGTTTTGACAAGCAATTTTCTATTTTAGTACGCTATATTTGGTATGTAGTTTTATATTCTTGTCTCTACACACTTCTCCCATTGTTCCTCAATTAGTATATCTTGATCATGATTGTCTATGCCTTCATCATGCTCTGATTTATGTACTTAAGATTGATTTCTTATCTTTTAGTACGAGGGAGAGTATTTTTGATCATGTCAAAGGGGAAGAAGTAAGTTTATTTGGGATAGAAGTAGTCTAAGTAGTATGCTTTTAGTTATATATGCTTATGTATGTGATATATTAGTGATACATACATCTATTGTGTTCATACTAAACTTAACATATTTGCCATAATCAAAAAGGGGGAGATTGTTGGCCCAATGACTGTATCATATTTTTGAATATGGTTAATCTGTTAAGTTTAGCATTTCATTATCACTAATCTTCATACCATCACTATAACATTTCTACTTCTACTTATATATGTGGTGATATGTGTCTATTGTTTTACATATTAGTGATACTAGTTTTCTTTATGGTATCACTAATACTTATGCTATCACTATTGTAAGCATTTGTCCTAATATGCATTAAACTTATCATACTTGCTACTATGTATATTGCTTTGTTCGTCTAACATGTACATGCAGAAAAGCAATAAGCAAGATCAATGTAGACATATGCAATGAAGAAATCATGGTGGGCCAAAGACGATGGATCCCACAAGATTTCTCTGAACCACCCGACGACATCTCCGGAGCCACGCACTCGGGGGTTCCGCTGCCCGGTCAGCGGACGGGGGTCGAGGGGGCAGCGCCCCTCGTCGGGGGTTCGGGAGCGAAGCCCCCAAAAGGTATTCAGTTTTCACAAACTGGATATCTTTGGACAGCAGCCGTCAAGGGAAAAAGCCAGCACCTATCAAAGGAAGAAGCCAAGCCAAGCCATTATCATTTCAAGACTATACAGAAGCCTGCTCCTACTACAGTATATTTGGAGTCTGTAATGAGTCTTAGGAATCATTGTAAACACAAGAAATAGATGGCAAAATCGAAAGCTAGGGCAGAAAATAACCCAGGACAATCTTCGGAATCCTGGCGGATATTCCGGCGGATCTCCGCGGAAATCCGACGGAAGATCCGAATGGTCTCACAGAATACCTTATGTGAGTGTTCGGATTATCCGGCGGATAACCGCGGAATTCTGACGGATTTTCCGCCATATGACCGTTTGCATTCCAACGGTCGAATTTTACGAATGATTGATCCCAACGGCTCTATTTATAGCCGTTGGACTATACAGACGGATGATCCGGCAGATTTTTGCGGAAATCCGGCAGATGATCCGTCAGCCTGTGAAAGTTGCATTATTGCACTTTCCTTTGCTTTGGTTATAAATAGCCTTGAACCCCTTCATTCAAGGTTGATGCTTTGAGCCTAAAAATTCCTAAACCACCAAAGCTTATCCATATACAACTCTACAAAGCTTTCATTTGCCATCCACAAATTGTGTTAGAGTTATTGAGTTGAAAAGTAAGATCTTCATCCTATTGTAAGGAGATCAAAACCTGTTATGAAAGGTTAAAGTTGGAGAGTCTTTGTATCCAAACTTTCGGTTGAAGTTGGAGAGTCTTCATATCCAAACTCTCGGTTGAAGTCGGAGAGGCCTTCGGATTAAAGCTCTCGTGTAAGAAGTTGGCGAGTTCTTCGGATCCAAACTCGTGTGTAACTATTTGCTCAAATAATGGATTAAATCCGGAGAGAGTTCCGGGACTGCTAGGGAGGATACCAGGATACATCGGGTGTCGGTATTGTTATTGCTTCTTCTCTTGCACTTATATTTTTAAATTGCCAATTAGCTTGTGCTAAGTGCTTGATTAGCTTGCTTGACCCTATTCACCCTCTCTAGGGTTCCTACATCTTCCACCTCCACCTGCGTTGCAGATTGACGCTACTCAGATGTTCGTACTCCTCCAGCAGATGATGGAGGCGCAGCGAGCGCAGGCTGAGGCTTCACAGCGGCAGACAAAGATTTTGAGGCAGAGCATGGAGAACGCGCACCAGTTAGCACTTGCCGCTGTAGAGAAGGTGACTGCAGTTCAGACTCAGGGAGCTCCAGCCCAGCAGCCACAGCAGCAGCAAGCGAAACCTGGCTCCGTTATAGATTTTAAGAAGATGTTTCCTTGAGAATTCAAGGGAAAAGAAGGGATCCTGTATGCCGATGATTGGTAGAGGATGTTGAGCGGAGCCTGGGGTTAGCACAGCTTCCGGAGGGACTATGGGTGTCAGCAGCAGCGAGTCAGTTCTTTGATCTCGCTCTGACTTGGTGCCGTACAGACCCTCGCGTGACAGTGACAGGCTTGACATGGGAGAACTTTAAGAAGCTATTCAAGGAGAAATTCTTTCCTGATGTGGCTCTTAGTGCACTGGAAGGCCAGTTTGTAGGACTTATGCAAAAAACATGTCTGTAGACCAGTACGCGGTGGAGTTCTTCCGTCTGAGCCGGTTCCCCCCGGGCATGGTTCAGGATGCTGGAGAGAAGGCCCACAAGTTCAGGAGGGGCCTGAACCACGTCGTCAGATCACGCACGTCTGGGCGTCGTACTGTGACATTTGAGGACATTCTGATGGACGCTCAGATTGCAGAGGAGGACTTGGGTCTCAGGCCCAAGAGGAGTAGTGATGCTATGGGTGATGGTTCCAGTGCAGGACCGGCCAAACGACCTCAGACTCAGCAGAAGCCGTTCCACCAGCAGCAGCATCAGCAGCACTAGGTACCAGCATGTGCACAGCATCAACAGGGGCAGAAGCAGATTCCACAGTGTACTTTTTGTTGAAAGCCGGGGCACACCCGAGAGGTCTGCAGGAAAAGGTTGGGCGTTTGTCTATTCTGTGGAGCGCCCGACCACCAGTTGAGAGATTGTCCTACTCGTCCAGCTTGGGGAGGTCAGGACGGAGCACCTCCTGCTAGAGCTCCAGTGGACCAGCTGTTCAGCAGAGGGGTCCGCCACTTTCGACCCAGCAGCAGCATTTCTCCCATCATCAGAGGGAAGCAGCTCAGGGTAGGGCGTTCGCACTGACGATCGAGGAGGCCGAGCCCATAGCAGACGTGGTGGCAGGTTCTGTTCTACTCGATTCATTTTCTGTATTAGCTTTGTTTGACTCTGGTGCTACGCATAGTTTTGTATCTGTCTCTTTTGCACTTAGACACAATATTATTGCTGAACCACTGAGTAGGACTTGCAAGATTATGACCGTGGGAGGCATTATCCTAGTCAATAATATTTACAGGGGGCGGAGAGTTACAATGGGAGGCCGGGATTTGAGTGTATCCTTGCTCGTAATGCCCCTTCCGAGCTACGATATGGTACTCGGTATGGATTGGTTGAGCAGGAACCATGCTAGTATAGACTGTAGAGGAGGCAAAGTTTTGTTTAGACCGCCGGAAGAGCCAGAGTTTGAGTTGGCCAGAGGAGCAGCTGAGCCAGGAGATGGTTTTTATGGAGCTATATTGACAAGACAGGAATTGCCACATCCATTAATAGCAGGATTCTTGGATATTTTCCCTGATGAGTTGTCGATAATGCCGCCAGACAGGGATGTTGAGTTCTCTATAGACTTGGTGCCGGGCGTTGAGCCTGTCTCACAGCATGTCTATAGGATCAACAACAGCGAGTTGGCAGAGCTGAATAAGCAAGTCGACAAGATGCAGGACAAGGGATTCATCCGATCCAGTTCTTCACCTTGGGGCGCACCTGTTCTTTTTGTACCGAAGAAGGATGGGACAGTACGCATGTGTGTCAACTACAGAGCGCTCAACAACCTCACTATCAAGAATAAGTGTCACGACCCGCACCCGTTTTTTTTTAAACGGATACGAGACGTGTCCAAGCCAGCCTACGCCGCAGTGTCGGCGGTAGAACGCTGTCACGGCCATGAAGATCAAAATCACAAACAATGCTTATTCACATAATTAATTTAACTTACAATGATTATAAGTTTTACATTTGTAGAAGAATATAAACTTGTACAATTAAATGAATGACTACAACTCCACTATCTAGCTAGTCTCTAGGCTTCGGCTGCAAGTACACCCATATTTCTCCTATGCTAAGTGAATCCACGGCTAACCTGAAAATGTTGGTTTCCAGTCAGGAATGGAACGAGCACAATCCACTGAATGCAATTTCAAATAAAGAAAATGACTATAAGACAAAGGTTAGACATCAATCATGGGTTTGAAAATAAACAGTAAAGACGTAAGAAAAATCAATAGTAATAAATAGACCAATATACTTTTCCACCATTAGAAGTACCTTTGATATGTGATCGGTCTCGGGACAATTATGCGACACGGTCTACACGGTCTAAAGTTACACGGTCTACAGTTACACGGTCTACAGTTACACGGTCTACAGTTACACGGTCTACAGAAAATATTGCAATAAAGAAACATTGTCTACAGAATAATAATCACGAACTACACAGATTAAATACAATAAATAAATCACTGTCTACACGGTCTACTTTGCAATAAATAAATCACTGTCTACAAGAAATAAATGTAACACGGTCTACACGGTCTACAAGAAATAAATGCAACACGGTCTACACGGTCTACACGGTCTAAGGTCAGATCACACATCGTTGGTACTTCTCATTCCCGACTCAACAATTTATAATAGAAAATAATCACATAACTAATGAAACCAACCAATGAAATGTAGTGAAAATCAATATCGAAATGCAGACAATAAACTGTACTCGCCTGTGGTCCTGTGCTGGTAAAACCGATGATCCAAACCACTCAATATGCCACTATAGTCAAAACCCGTACAACAGTCCCCGGAAGCTGAAATAAACAATACCAATGATCTCAGAATAGTCCAATTAGCTAGGATTGCCTGTCCTTACGTCCAATTCTGGACACAGGGGTAAAACGGTAATTTCGGACAAAACGATGTCCGCCGTTAGACCCGCTTTGTACCGAAAAGCGTGCCAGAGTCATCGGTCTCTAAAGTCGTCAAACTACATGTCTATGGATCCAGTTTTTTGATACAAACCCAACCGTATGTCCAAAGTTGGATTCCGGCGGGCCGTGCACAAAATCGCCCGTTGAGTAGGACCGTGGGGCCTGCAAAACGGTGATTTTGTCAACGATCTCAGAATTGGGCCAAACTTGGCATACAGGACCAGAAAAACGATACGGTTCTGTTGGCGCAAGTTTCGTCTCGATCTGACGAGCGTGCACAAAGTAATTGGAGAATTTGCAACGTGCACGATACGGTGAATTTCGACGGATACGCATCAAATTCGTCGCGCACACGCGACCAATTTGAATTCCGCCAAAGCCCACACGACCACGAAGCCGTTATGCAGCTTTCGATGCCTTCGGTTCGCGACCACGTCGTCCGGATTGGCGTGACGCACGTCGTGTGGAGCGATTTTCAATGTTTTCAAACAGGTTTTTCTCTAACTTTGAAAACTAATAACTTAGCCTATGATTGATGAAAACAGAAAATACAAGAAGGAAATCTGAGACCTATAGGTTGTTAATAACTGCCTTCAGGTGGATTTTCAAGTTGGTCACTGGTTTGATGGAAATTGGGACTCAAAGTAGGGAGTTTGGGCAGTTATATATCCTGTTTCGAACAGGTTATTCGGCAACTTTGGGTTCGGTTTACGACGCGTACGGTGGAACTAAAATCGAGGTAATTGAAGGGATTAGGAGAGGGTCATGCTGGCTTTCCAACCCAATTTATGGGTCGTAAAAAGATAGAGTATCGGAGAAGAAAACTCACCTCGAAGTGGTCCCCAAAATACGGCTGCTGCTGTCGCCTGTTACTCGCGCGCGTGCGCGCGGTTGCCGGAGTGTTCGCCAGGGGTGGGTGGTCACTGTGGAGGAGGCGGCGTGTCTCTGGGATTAGGGTTTCTTGATTTATAAGAGATCTCTCGATCTCTCTCCCTCACGGTTCTGTGATATATATAGGTGTAGGACTTTGGTTAAGAGCAGTTTGCTCTGGGGGGTCCACGCGGGTTTAAGAGTGGTTTTTTCGGATTCAAACGAGCAGCTGCTATCTTATTCCTTCTTTTTTTTTTCTTTTTTTTTCTTTGTGCGGAGAGAGCAAGGATGGGCCATACAAATTGCATTTATTTGCAAAGCATTAAATTGCAGACAGTACTAAGTTGTACTACATAGCCACAAAGAAGAAGAGGCTCGGATTGGGGAGGTTAAGGGGTGCTCGGGCTAATGGGGGTTTGGTTGGGCTGGACTGGGAAACTTTGGTTCGTACATTTGTTCTAATTCACTCTTCTTTCTTCACACCTATAAATTTATAGATATAATAAACAATATACATTTATATCCATAATTAGCTATATATGCATTTCTCTTCTCACCTATTATACTTACTAACAAGGTAAAACCTAATAAATAATTCCAATAAAATCAAAGGTAATACAAAATATTATCTACAATATTTCCTTTGTGTATTTATATCTATTTCTTTTCCCATTATTAATAACTATGTATATTTATATGTATTCACCTAAATACTTATGAATATAAATATACCATAATGTTTATTTGTATATGAATACACGTATACCCATATATAATATATATATTTATATATATACACAATGTATATATGTACACACATATATCTCTATATCTATATTTATATACAGTATATACCTATATATATATATAACTGCCTACTTACATAAATACATATACATATACCTTTACCAACATCTATAAAATATTGTATATGCATACCCATACACATATTTATAAAATATATTTATATATACACATATTTCTTTTTATAATCAATAAAATGATAATAACTAATATTAATAAATAATTTATATTTAATATCCACAATAGTAATATTAATAATATATAGCCTCAATAAAATAAATAATAATAAAATATTTAAAATTTTCGGGAAGGGGAGCTACAAATCTACCCACCTTAAAAATAATTTCGTCCTCGAAATTCTAACTCATAAACATGCCTAAAAATAATAATAAATAGAGTAAATCCACTATTACCACAATCTTTTCAAATTTAATTTCTCCAAAAATATTTATGGCCTTCTCTTGTCATTTGGTATTTACGAAATCTCGAGGACTTCTACCCACCTTAGGTCACACTAGTCCCTTGAAACACGGGTCACTAAAATCTCAAAATTTTCTAACTAGTTTCTAACAATTTCTACCGACAGATATCTAGGCATAAGTCATCTACCACCCTCTCCTATCTATCCAGCAATCCAAAATCTAACAATCAACAATTTTACTCAAGTAGCTAAGGATTATTGGTAAATTCTAATAAGTAAGATCATTCGTCACTCTACAATAGGAAGGACAGGAAGATAGGGAAATTAATCGAGAGCGATTATGAAGCTCCCAAAGTGGTAGAGGGTATCCAATGATGTAGACAGAGGGAAGGTTTATAAGCCCTTGTCTTATTTGCTAGATCGTGCTAATCTTGTCCAGTCACTTGCTACGTCGAAGAGCACTTGTTTCTTAGAGGGGCTTACAATCCGTGCTATACAGAAGTCTCGTTCTCGAAATTCCAATTCAAACAAGGTTCCATAACGGAACGGAATTTGAGAAATCAAGATTGTGGTCTTAATGGGTTCTCTATTTGGACATCAGTCGTTGGTTGGTTGAACATTGGGTTTCAATCTATATGGACTAGACAAGATCCCAAGATAAACCTATTGCTACTAGGTTAGGATAACCTAGAATAGGTTTTCACCCAAGTGGTTGAGCTATTTATCAAGCAGGTTGGTTAGCTAGGCCCCTAAAGCCCAAAATGCGTCTTCCGTGACTTCTGTGTTTAAGTGGTACGAGAAGACATAATTGAGTGGCACGCTAGTGACAGGTGCGTAGTGGGCTTCGAGTAGATCACACCTATATATTGGGTTAAAGGAATTGAGTCGGAGTTGAGGCTCTAATGGAAATCGAAAAGTATACCGGTACTACGGTAGATTTATAGCTAGTCCTTTTTACCTGAAAGTCGTATTACGAAAATAGGGTACAAGGGGACGGATTTGAGTGGGACATGATATACCTAGATGAGGGTGGACTCGCCTAGATCTTGCATATGAAATTTGTTGGAAGGTAACAGCTGGTCTTGTGCTCCGAATATTAGTGACACGGCCGTGGGCACAAAATGATCTAAATGGAAAGTGGGAGTCTATAGGGCACTAACTATCATTCTAATAAAATTTATTATAATCAATCGGTGATCCTCGTATATCCTAAATTGTAGGAGGCTTACAGTCTACCCACCTTAAAAATAGGATATGGTCTTAGGAATATTGAGGTTAGAGGGTTCCCGAAGTCCGGATACTGTTCCTCGACTCTTTGTTATAGGGAATGAGGCACGGCGTATCAAGATACGGTAGATGTAAGTCAAGTCAATGATCCTTTCTCAATAAATGAGAAACGAGGGTGTATAATAACACATGGTCGATAACATAGAGGAACATACCCATCCATAGTGTACAAGAGGTATCGACGGGATAACCAGCTCCAAGGCATGTCCTATGAAGAGATTTCTAACAACTGAGTCGTGAATCTCTAGTTGTGTCAAACCTGTCAGACTATTGTCATAAGGATTCTAGTAGTATGGGCTGTAGTGATCATGCGTTGTTGTTGACAACTGGTATATCTCAATCTGACAGGGTATTTAATCTATGGTATTAGCTAAACTAATGACTGTGGTGTTCCAACACTAGTTAGGTCTTAATATCAAAATTTACATAGCTAGAGTAATATTTGTTGGAAACCAATCTCGGGATGAGTGTTACGGTAAATGATTACCCTATTGTCCCCTTATCTCATGTCTAACCGTGGGCTTCGGTCGAGGAAGGGTTGCTAGTTAAGGCAAGCTTCCAGCAAATATTTAGAGACTCACAACATTTGGTCTCTTGAGAATAGATAGTCTCCTAGGTTGGCGTTCTGACTAAGGGTAAAACCCTAATCCTTCTCAAATTTTCGATGGCTCGAAAGTCTCAATATCAGCTTGAGGGTCGAGAGGAGAACGAGTAACTCAATCACATGACTGGCCGATGATAGCTATACTTGGGTATACAACTATCATAGCCATGGGAGATACTTTGTACCTCTCTACCAATTACGAGCTTTCGTCTTTCCGAATCAGTGAAAGACAAAAACAATAAGGAGTTCAAGAAAGATGTCACTGAATACAATCACGTGATTCAAAGGCAAACGTATAATTCAAGAGGAATTGTCAAAGCAGTCGTGGATGAGATTCCATCCAAGTAGTGTAATTAAACGAAGAGCGAACCAAATGCATCATGGTTGATCAGACCATAATACATCGATTCTGATTAGACAATAAGTTAGCAGGCGTCCCCACTAAACATATGCCTCAAATCAAGCTCGAGAACAGAGTGAGCTTGCAAAACTAAGCTGTAACAGCAGCGTTTGTTAAGATAGTCAAATACCATTACGCGAGATTTTTGAAAGGAGACATAAGAAGCTCGAGTTTTGTGAGAATCAAAACCTTATCCGGTGTTCTCGCTTACACGGTCATCCTACTATCTTCTTATCCACAAGGACTTGGTCGACTACTGGGTTACGGACATTCTAAATTTCATATTCCAGGTAACCTATTAATGTCAGTCAATTTCCTCATTAATGGATCACGAGGATCATACGGAGTGCTAGGTCGGGAGACATGCTACCAAACTTACCGACTTCCACTACTATTGGCTTTGTATCCTATGGGACATACATGGCATGGTCCTATCCTTTATAGTACCCTAAACTCGTAATCACATCTGAAATCATTTTACCGAGGATTATGCCTCGTCCGTATACTCGGGCGATGGTAAACCCTTGGTTTCGTAACCCAAATATGATACAAATCGAACATTACTTAACTCTACCCAATATTGGCTCAAGGATAACTACGATCAAGAGTGGACCACTAGTCATATTCTAGCAAAGTTCTATAACCGGTATTAATTTTAACTCTAGGGGTCGTGTCTCGCCAGCGCGCTACTGGCTGCAGTGATTCCCTAGTCTCCAAAATTTAAATAAATGGCGACAGTGCGCTGCTGTCCTGTCGGTATGAGTTAACTAATATTCCTTTTACTATATTTGTATAAATCCCTGAGCTTCTAGAGATTTAAACAGGTTGACCATGAAATAAGCGTAAATATCTGTCCTATCAGTCATAACCCCCTTCCATAAAAGATGGAACATGGAGGAAATAATCGAAGACAAAGAAATACGAACGCTCTAGTATCTATTTCGTGTGTATTCAAACCATGGAGGAAAAACCTTGAATCGAAACCAACTCGAGGTTCATATGGGAATAACACTAATCAAAATTTATACAATCAATAATTCCTAGGGCAGATAGAAACTAAATAGGCAATTCGACTAAGATATAAGGATGATATCTAAGGGGCAAAGAGAAGGATTTGCACCATTCATCAAGGTTAGATCATTAATTCTATGGAGTCCTGTTCTTACCAAGTGAATAACCTATCCACATTGGATCAAATCGACATATCAAGAGGTAATAGTGTACCTATAAGGATCCGATACTCTATCAAAATTAATAACTCCTTATCTACATTGCATGGCCTAGACTACCCATCGGTAAATTTGTATAAGGGACTCCTAGTCCTAGTCATTCTCTTAAATTAAATTAATTCTTAACTTGTGAATGAGCATTTCCTAGTCGCAGGCTCGCAATAGTACAACTAACTACAGTACTATTACGAGTTCGCATGATTTGCGAAGACTGACCTGCATGGGCCACCACAAAAACTTGTCACGACCCGCACCCATTTTTTTTAAACGGATACGAGACGTGTCCAAGCCAGCCTACGCCGCAGTGTCGGCGGTAGAACGCTGTCACGGCCATGAAGATCAAAATCACAAACAATGCTCATTCACATAATTAATTTAACTTACAATGATTACAAGTTTTACATTTGTAGAAGAATATAAACTTGTACAATTAAATGAATGACTACAACTCCACTATCTAGCTAGTCTCTAGGCTTCGGCTGCAAGTACACCCACATTTCTCCCATGCTAAGTGAATCCACGGCTAACCTGAAAATGTTGGTTTTCAGTCAGGAATGGAACGAGCACAATCCACTGAATGCAATTTCAAATAAAGAAAATGACTATAAGACAAAGGTTAGACATCAATCATGGGTTTGAAAATAAACAGTAAAGACGTAAGAAAAATCAATAGTAATAAATAGACCAATATACTTTTCCACCATTAGAAGTACCTTTGATATGTGATCGGTCTCGGGACAATTATGCGACACGGTCTACACGGTCTAAAGTTACACGGTCTACAGTTACACGGTCTACAGTTACACGGTCTACAGTTACACGGTCTACAGAAAATATTGCAATAAAGAAACATTGTCTACAGAATAATAATCACGAACTACACAGATTAAATGCAATAAATAAATCACTGTCTACACGGTCTACTTTGCAATAAATAAATCACTGTCTACAAGAAATAAATGTAACACGGTCTACACGGTCTACAAGAAATAAATGCAACACGGTCTACACGGTCTACACGGTCTAAGGTCAGATCACACATCGTTGGTACTTCTCATTCCCGACTCAACAATTTATAATAGAAAATAATCACATAACTAATGAAACCAACCAATGAAATGTAGTGAAAATCAATATCGAAATGCAGACAATAAACTGTACTCGCCTGTGGTCCTGTGCTGGTGAAACCGATGATCCAAACCACTCAATATGCCACTATAGTCAAAACCCGTACAACAGTCCCCGGAAGCTGAAATAAACAATACCAATGATCTCAGAATAGTCCAATTAGCTAGGATTGCCTGTCCTTACGTCCAATTCTGGACACAGGGGTAAAACGGTAATTTCGGACAAAACAATGTCCGCCGTTAGACCCGCTTTGTACCGAAAAGCGTGCCAGAGTCATCGGTCTCTAAAGTCGTCAAACTACATGTCTACGGATCCAGTTTTTCGATACGAACCCAACCGTATGTCCAAAGTTGGATTCCGGCGGGCCGTGCACAAAATCGCCCGTTGAGTAGGACCGTGGGGCCCGCAAAACGGTGATTTTGTCAACGATCTCAGAATCGGGCCAAACTTGGCATACAGGACCAGAAAAACGATACGGTTCTGTTGGCGCAAGTTTCGTCTCGATCTGACGAGCGTGCACAAAGTAATTGGAGAATTTGCAACGTGCACGATACGGTGAATTTCGACGGATACGCATCAAATTCGTCGCGCACACGCGACCAATTTGAATTCTGCCAAAGCCCACACGACCACGAAGCCGTTACGCAGCTTTCGATGCCTTCGGTTCGCGACCACGTCGTCCGGATTGGCGTGACGCACGTCGTGTGGAGCGATTTTCAATGTTTTCAAACAGGTTTTTCTCTAACTTTGAAAACTAATAACTTAGCCTATGATTGATGAAAACAGAAAATACAAGAAGGAAATCTGAGACCTATAGGTTGTTAATAACTGCCTTCAGGTGGATTTTCAAGTTGGTCACTGGTTTGATGGAAATTGGGACTCAAAGTAGGGAGTTTGGGCAGTTATATATCCTGTTTCGAACAGGTTATTCGGCAACTTTGGGTTCGGTTTACGACGCGTACGGTGGAACTAAAATCGAGGTAATTGAAGGGATTAGGAGAGGGTCATGCTGGCTTTCCAACCCAATTTATGGGTCGTAAAAAGATAGAGTATCGGAGAAGAAAACTCACCTCGAAGTGGTCCCCAAAACACGGCTGCTGCTGTCGCCTGTTACTCGCGCGCGTGCGCGCGGTCGCCGGAGTGTTCGCCAGGGGTGGGTGGTCACTGTGGAGGAGGCGGCGTGTCTCTGGGATTAGGGTTTCTTGATTTATAAGAGATCTCTCGATCTCTCTCCCTCACGGTTCTGTGATATATATAGGTGTAGGACTTTGGTTAAGAGCAGTTTGCTCTGGAGGGTCCACGCGGGTTTAAGAGTGGTTTTCTCGGATTCAAACGAGCAGCTGCTATCTTATTCCTTCTTTTTTTTTTCTTTTTTTTTTCTTTGTGCGGAGAGAGCAAGGATGGGCCATACAAATTGCATTCATTTGCAAAGCATTAAATTGCAGACAGTACTAAGTTGTACTACATAGCCACAAAGAAGAAGAGGCTCGGATTGGGGAGGTTAAGGGGTGCTCGGGCTAATGGGGGTTTGGTTGGGCTGGACTGGGAAACTTTGGTTCCTACATTTGTTCTAATTCACTCTTCTTTCTTCACACCTATAAATTTATAGATATAATAAACAATATACATTTATATCCATAATTAGCTATATATGCATTTCTCTTCTCACCTATTATACTTACTAACAAGGTAAAACCTAATAAATAATTCCAATAAAATCAAAGGTAATACAAAATATTATCTACAATATTTCCTTTGTGTATTTATATCTATTTCTTTTCCCATTATTAATAACTATGTTTATTTATATGTATTCACCTAAATACTTATGAATATAAATATACCATAATGTTTATTTGTATATGAATACACGTATACCCATATATAATATATATATTTATATATATACACAATGTATATATGTACACACATATATCTCTATATCTATATTTATATACAGTATATACCTATATATATATAACTGCCTACTTACATAAATACATATACATATACCTTTACCAACATCTATAAAATATTGTATATGCATACCCACACACATATTTATAAAATATATTTATATATACACATATTTCTTTTTATAATCAATAAAATGATAATAACTAATATTAATAAATAATTTATATTTAATATCCACAATAGTAATATTAATAATATATAGCCTCAATAAAATAAATAATAATAAAATATTTAAAATTTTCGGGAAGGGGAGCTACAATAAGTACCCGTTGCCGAGGATTGACGACTTGTTTGATCAGTTGAGCCGTACGAAGGTATTCTCAAAGATAGACTTGAGGTCCGGTTACCATCAGCTGAAGGTGAAGAAGGAGGACATTCCGAAGATGGCATTTCGGACTCGGTATGGCCAGTATGAGTTTACTGTTATGCCATTTGGGTTGACCAATGCCCCAGCGGTATTCATGAACTTGATGAACAAGGTATTCCATCAGTACCTTGACAAGTTTGTGGTGGTCTTCATAGATAACATATTGATCTACTTGAAGACACCGGAGGAGCACGAGGAGCATCTGCGGATTGTGCTAGAGACTCTCAAGAAGGAGCAGCTGTATAAGAAGTTGTCGAAGTACGAGTTATTTTTGGAGAAGGTAGAGTTCTTGGGTCATGTTGTGACCGAGCATGGGATCTCAGTGGACTCGAAGAAGATTTCAGCAGTTGAGTCTTGGTCCACACCGAGCTCAGTCGCCGAGATTCGGAGCTTTTTGGGTCTGGCAGGCTATTATCGGAAGTTCGTTCAGGACTTCTCTCGGATTGCAGAGCCGATGACTAGACTCACCAGGAAAGATACAGAGTTTGTCTGGACCGAGGAGTGTCCGACTGCTTTTGATGAGCTAGAGAAGAGATTGACTACAGATCCTATCTTGACGTGGCCATCTAGGACTGGTGGTTTCACGATCTACAGTGACGCTTCTGGGAAGGGCTTGGCTTGCGTTCTTCAGCAGCACGGGAAGGTGATTGCCTATGCATCCAGACAGTTACATCCTCATGAAAAGAACTACCCTACCCATGATCTGGAGTTGGCAGCTGTTATCTTTACTTTGAAGCTGTGGAAGCACTACCTGTATGGAGAGCGAGTTGAGATCTTCACGGATCACAAGAGCTTGAAGTACGTGTTCACCCAGAAGAAATTGAACATAAGCAGAGGCGCTGGCTTGAGCTGATGAAGGACTTCGATATCTCCTTACAGTATCATCCAGGGAAGGCCAACGTAGTTGCAGATGCCTTGAGCAGGTATCCAGTCGCTATGTATTTAACGACAGATCATCATCTATTGGCCGATCTGGATAGTTTGGGTATCGAGGTGATCGTCCGGGGATGGAGGTTCAGATGTGGGGTTTACAGATTTAGTCTGCGTTGATAGACAAAGTCAGATCAGTACAGTTTGATGATGTGACCTTGAGGAGCATCAGGGAGCAGGTGCAGGCCGAATTGCTAGACGATTTCTCTATAGCCGAAGATGGGTCACTGAGGCACGGTACTAGATTGTGCATTCCGAGTAGAGAGCTACGGAAGAAGATTCTGCAGGAAGCACATCGTTTCCAGTACTCTATGCATCCTGGAGCCAACAAAATGTATAGAGACCTGAGGAAGCACGTATGGTGGTATGGCATGAAGCGAGAGGTAGCTCAGTTTGTATCTCGATGCTTAGTGTGTCAGCAGGTGAAAGTCGAGAGACAGAGGTCATGTGGTCTGCTTCATCCACTACCCATTCTAGAGTAGAAGTGGGAGCACATCACTATGGACTTTGTATCTGGACTTCCACGATCTTCAGGAGGGAAAGACGCAATTTGGATCATCGTTGATAGATTGACCAAATCGGCCCACTTTTTGCCTTTCGAGGTGGGACTATTGTTTGCAAAAACAAAAGTCTTTTATTTCACAAACTTTAAAAGAATAGTACAAGAGTACAATGAATTCTGGGAAAGTACAACTATAGAAATCCGATCTGAAGACGATCGCTTTATTCCTTGGACGATGTAAACTTTGAAAATGATAGCCTCTGAAGAATACAGCAGCACTTGGACAAGAACTCCTGATCTCTGATGATAGTATGATCTGATCCCCTTAATGAAGGACTTGAAACTCTATTTATAGAGTTATAGAAATAACTATTTTGTAGTTATTCTGGATTGCGCATGATGAACTGCGCTAGCGACAGACTGCACAGACTGCAAACTGTGCTGGCCTATTGGGCGGTTGCTCGATCGTGGGCTAATTGTATTCAGACGCATGACATTGTTTGATTGAAATACGCTTGGTCGTGTACAGGCGGTTGCCACGTGGCGAGCAATTGATGGCATGTAAGCCACGTAATAAATGTCAGTTATTTGATAAATCGTGCTAACCGAATAGCGCTAGCTTCAGACTGCGCTTCCTTTTAGTCAATGGATAGCGCTAGGATTCGGACATGGTCAAACTGCGCTGAGGTTGGACTGGCAAACTGCGCTGAGGTTGTACAGCTGTTTTCGAGCGCTGTGCTGCACAAAAAATGAACGGACTCCTCGTTTTTCGGGCTGTCAGGCTGTCAGAAGATCTGATCTTTGTCAGGTAATGATGGCATTGCCACGTCAGCGTAGCGCGCTCGGGTGGTAGCACAGTTCAGCTCGCACGTTTAATTTACAGCGCAATCTATCTCCAGCGCAGTTTATTGAAGGGTGCGCAATTGATACTTCTCTGCCTATTTGATAGATGCAACTTGATTTTTAGGACATACAGTACCCCCTTCAAATTTTCGAAACTTGAAAATATTCAAAGTTTCGAAATACTTTGAATTTCGAATTTAAAATCAAGTTGCGCTTTGGTTGCGCATTTGGAGGAATTAGTTCCGTCTTTTGTGGCGCAATCGGAGGTGACTGTTACACTTCTGAAAAACTATAAATAGTTTCATTTCTCATTCTTTCAACCTTTACTTGCTTTCGAATTCTCAAGAGACAGAAGCTCCTCCCCTACTTCGGCTTCTTCTTCTTCCTCTCGTCGACGACAGTAATGGCGCCCAAGCGATCGGCCACCGAGAAGGGAAAGGCCCCCGCCGAACCTTTGACTCGTGTTGCACCACGAGTATCTCGTCACGAGATGGGTCATCCAGCGCTTCAAGGTAAATGACGAATCATGATCGAAACCCCTTTTTAGGGTTTTTGATGTTTTAAGACCTTCATACCTCTCTCTTTTTAGATATTGATGGTATTTGTGCCACCCTGTTTAGGGTTTCGGCTGCATGTACAACAGTTTTCATTTTTATGAAAACTGTATTCTTACGCAATCGGTTGGAAAGTGCTAACAAAAAGTTCGGCACAATCCATCGATTTGCGCAAGTCGGTTGTGCTAGCACAAACTGATGTTTTGTGCAGGTATGTTAGCACAACCTGACGTCTTGCGCTTTGGCTGTGCTGGCGCAATCTGATACCTTGCGCATGTTGACTGTGCTGGCGCAATCTGATAGCTTGTTTCACACAGCGTAATTTGATAAACTTTTGAAGAAACTTTTTGGTTTTGCATATACTGATCTTTGTCTCTTTATTGATGCAGTTAACCTCAGGAAAGATCCCAACTATGAGGTTCTTGTAGGATCTCTATCTGAATCAGACTTCAAGGAAGATCTCTCTCATGTGTCCTTTCCTCAATATGCCTTATCGTCCTCTCGGCAGGCTGTCCTGACCGCACAAGATAATGATACTTTACTGTGTCTGATGAACGGGCAGCCTCTTTAGACTGCTGACGTTGTCACCCACAAGAAACCTCTATGCTTGTTTGGTGAGGCTTTTGACAAGAATTCTCAGCCGAGGCCTCGCATGGAACAGAGAATCTTCCAGAGGGGCGAGAAGACGATACTTCTGCCAGAGATCTCCAGATGCCCTCCTTTGTCCCGATATGCTTTTGCGGGCTATCCCAGAAGAATAGAATGGAACATAACTCCGCTGCAGCAAGCCCGAGCGGAAAATATCTATATTAAGAGGGGGCCGAACCATAAATATGTGTTCTGCAGTTCCTCTGAGCGACATAGCTCCTTACTCAGAGGACTAAGACCCGGTTGCATCCCGCCGAAAGATTCTTCCCTGCTGCTACCAGTGAGAACTCCAATATTCACAAATGAGTTTGCGAAGGTGGAAGGGAGGTATCCGGACCAAGATCTGCGGTTGACAGGTCTTGTGAACCCGGATAATAAGAGATGGATCTGTGTGGCCAATTGGATATTGGTCCAATTTGAAGATCGGCTCAAGGAGATTGATCTGTACCAAGCAGTGTACGCTACTATTTATGGCTTTCCTCCAATCCACATCTATTCCTCGCGTTGGCGGAGAGATACAATTATAGGACTGGGACTTTCATGACGCCACGCGGGAAAATTGGATTAGCTTTGCATGAGATGAATTACATCTCTCATCTGCCAATGGGGGATGTCCCCTATGAAGAGTTTGTCTCGACAAATGATGAATTGTACAGACTGCGCCAGGAGAATGCCGACATGGTAGCTGTCTTTGAAGAGCTACTATGCCATTACAAGATCTGTTCTTTATACTACAAGAGTGGCACAGCCAACACCTGCTATTCCACCAAATGGTTGCCTTATCTTTTTCTCAACCACATTATTGAGAAGAAGACCAAAGAACATGAGAACTGCCATCCCAACTTCTTCCGACCACTTAGCAATAGTGAAGTGATAGAGTTGATGGAGACACACAATGATATGGATATCAAGATTGAGGATGATCTTCAATATCCTCCTTTCAAGGAAGGGGACATCATTGAAAGCTACATGAGGATGGGTTACAGACCCATGTCGAAGGAAGCCCAATTGGCAGGTTTTCTCACTTACTGGCTTCGGCGATATGTCGTTCCTAGGGCCAGTACAGTTGACCGCTTCCATCGCGGTGTACTGTTCGCTGCCGTCCGTCTAGTTTTCGGCTACCGGATGGATTTGCTGTCAGCAATGACATGCAGGATGAATGCCGGCCTCCGTCTCTTCGTTGATTCGATGATTCGAGGAAAAGGCGAAAAGGGTCATTTTCCTCGGCTGGAACTGTCGTACACATATCTGTTTGGATGGCTGCTTCTACACCATCCTTCTTTAATGAATCCTGATATGGGGGCAATGGGCGGCAGCTTTTTAAGAAGATTCTCTGGATGTAAGTGGATCTATACCACTTTGAGAGACTGTCGCGAGCTCTGAATCTCGGCAAGGGATGGAACTTTTACTACGTTCCCCCTCCAGTTGGTTATGAGCATATGTCAATAAACCTCGTCGACTCTATGAGGATGCAGCCTTTGGGCATACAACTTTTGATTGACTGAGGACAATTCGGCCATCACACTTGGTGTATCGGTTTGAAGATGAATGTTATCTGGAGCCTTATCTCCCAAGTCGTTTTGCATGCCAATTTAGTTATGACCAGTTTCATGTAGGCAATGCCATAACGTGCCTACAGGAAAAAGGTTATTCAATTAATAGAGCCCAGGCCTGGGCTTATTACAATGCCCGTGACACAAAGACGACATTCTCGATGCCGTCAAAGAACGATCGTGGCCCACGCATATTGTATACTTATTCGATCTTTTATAAATCAGCAAACACTTTTGCTGAGAATTTCAATCTAGCAGACAGCTTTGCGACGGTAACTCGATTTAGAAAAAGAGCACCTGTTTTGGTGCTACCTGGTAATAATGAAGAGCACGAGCCAGCTGATGCGCCTCTAGAAGCTTCGAAGGAAGCCAACTTCCCTGAAGAAGTTTGCGAACCGCTGCGTGTCTCTTTGAAAGTTGTAAGATCTCCGATCAAGGAGAAGAAGAGGAAGGCAGAAGAAACATCTTCTCCTGTCTCAAAGAAGAAGACCGTCGTAGACTCTTCAGAAAGAGCCAATACTCGCTCGCAATCTCGACAATAGGCTGAGTCAGTTCATCGAGAAGAGGCAACCACCCCTACTTCCATCCAAAGAAAAACACACGCAGCAGACGTAGAGATTTCGGAAGAACCTCTACGCAGGACGAAATTAGCTTTCAGAAAGAAAGTAACCACTTCCCCAAGATCTATCCACGCATCGGCCCTGGTAAGTGCTGCCGTCGGGGTTATGATGCCTTCTCCTACACCTGCTTCTGAGCCCAGGCAAGAAGAAGCTGCCAGTGCAGAGAAAGGAGACAAGGTCGTAGAGACAAGAGAAGAAACCACAGAGACAAAGGATGAGGCTGCAGAAGCCAGAGCAGCAACTGCAACTCCGACCCCGATCAATGAGTCGGGATCGTCTGTCGAAGTATTTCCCTCTCCTACATTTGCAATGGAAGCTGCTCACCTTCTAGCTGCACCAAGATCACGTCGGGCTGAAGAAGATCGACTGATGATCGAGGCCCTGGAAGACTGTGACTTTGGCTTCCATGATGATATAGATCCAGTCGACGCAAGTGATGATGAAGAAGCACGAAAAGAGGGTACAGATGATGAAGAAACATCAGCGGAGAATGTTAATGACAATCTGAATTCGGAAGAGGATGCTGATGCTCATGCATCCCAAGAGAAGAACGCTGTTAATGAAGTAGCACAGGAGGAAGCTACTGTCACCGATCCAAGAGGTATTGACTGATATTGATAATGTTCTTTATAGACCAAATGAATGACATCTTATTTTTCATTCATGCAGAAATTCAACCTCCTACATTCCTCCGGTATGCACTGACATAGTGCAGACAAAAGCGATAGCCAGCAGCAGCCGTCATTTATCAGGCGGCTCTGAAACGGGAAGTAGTCAGGCAGTGATGTCTGAAGCTATTTCTACGAGGCTACAGCCTATGTCAACAGATGACAATCTTGTCACTAAACCCAGCATTGGTACGCTTGCCCTCATTTTGATCCTTTTTGATAGTCCTTAATAACAGCAAACTGATGATGTTTATTTGATTTCATAGAGGAACATCTGGGAGGGGCAACTAGCTCCACTATGGCTCCCTTGTCCAAAGAGACTTCAGCCTATGTTCAAGAAGCCGAACTTCTGCCTTCACAGGCATCTGCTACTGCAACTTCTATAGGAGTCGCTGCCACACCTAGTGCAGCGGCCACCAATAAATTTATAGTTGGCTCATTCACCAACCTCTTCTTTACTTCATTAGAACCTTTAGTAGAAATGAAATGGAGAAAGAGAGTGTTGGTTTCATCACTGTCAGAAGTCCAACTTCTTATTTGATCGACGACATCCGAAGTCAGGGTGATGAGGCTCAAGCCGCCTATCTCGAACGTGTGCTGGACGAGCTGGAGGAGTCTATTAAGATTTATAAAGATCTTAATCGGGAGGAGATAGAGCCATTGGTGAATGCTGAGTTTGAAAGGATGACTCGAGAAGCTGAGGTTACAAAAGCTAATTTCAAGACTTTCTTGGACACTTTTGCTACAAAGTCTTCAGAGTATGATTATCAGATGGAAATAGTAGCATTTGCTGCTGGGAAGAAAGAACAGAAGGTTGCTGAACTGAAGGCAGAGTTTGCTCGACTTCAAGAAGAGTTGAGGATCGTTCAACTTGCTCTTGAGGAAGAGACTACACAGCATCAAGCTGCAGTTCAGCAACTAGACATTCTGACCCATGAGAAGAATGAGTTTGTCAAGTCTCATCAAGATGAAATCGCTCGCCGACTAGTGACCTTGCCGACATTTGACGATAAATCTGGAATGGAGGAAGCTAGAAAGCGGGTGCTGGATTCTCGTGAAGAACGACTTCAAACTTTGAAGCAGCAGATAGCTAGTCTGATGACCCCACCGATTGAGTAAAAGAAAATCTTTTGTACTTTCTCCTTTGTGATATATCTTTTTGTAATGCCTTTTATTTTGATCAATGAAAAGACATTATTTTATGGCTCTATTATTTATTGCATATCCCATTATAGATATAAATAATAGCGATAAAAAATATATTCAGAGGTTCAGGACATAATATATTTCTTGATTTAGAAAATAATTATATTCATTATATCTGCTCAGAGGTAATGTGGACATGGCAGAATATATTTATTGAATATCATTATTTCGGTAGACAACTTAATCAGAGGTAATAAAGACGTGACAAGTTGTTGATATAGATGAACGGATGAGGCGTCAGGATGTATGAACAAAATGAATTGTCGGGATGAACGGATGAACCATCGTATGAATAGAATGAACGGATGAACCGTCAGATGAATAGAATGAACGGGTGAACCGTCGAATGAATGGAATGAAAGGATGAACCGTCGTAATAAATGGAATAAACGGATGAACCGTCGGATGAATGGAATGAACAGATGAATCGTCAGATGAATGTAAGAATGTTGTGAAGAACGCGTCGCTTCGATTCGCGTAATCGACCGTTTCAAGAATCTCTGCCTATAAATAGAACAAAAATTTAGATGGAATAATCAATTTTACTTTTAACACAAAATGTCGTCTGAAAATGCATCCAAGAAGGCTGAAATTGTCCCCAAGGTTGAAGAAATCACTGAGGAGCGTCCAGCCGAATCAACCCAGCCAAAGCAGACGGAGGCGGACGAAGGTTCGTCTGCACCCAAGCCGCCACGGGATATCTTGGACTTCTTGGTTGAGCCAGGGAAGACTGAAGAAGAAGAAGCCATGAGGATGGCCGCTTGCGCGTTTCTGGTGAAATCGAGCAAGGATGTCCTCGGCTCTTTTGCCGACTATGTTTTTGAAAAGGACGGTAGTGGTCCTCGTCCTGTCTTTAAGAAGGACGATAGTGATTCTCGTCCTTGATATCATGTAACATCATTTATGATGAAATAAAATAAAACTTTATTTATGAACTGTCTGATCATATTTAGAAGAAATCCTTTTTACATTCATACATAATATTTTTTTAAGGAACTTGCTATTAATGGGCATCATTGCAACTCGACCGTCTAGCTCTGTGAGTTGATAGGCTCCTTTTGAGAAGACTTTACTCACGATATAAGGCCCTTCCCATTTTGCATCGAACTTGCCTTTGCTCATGTGAGTCATAGTCATAGGACGTCTGACTGTAAGAACGAGTTCTCCTTTCTGAAAGGCTCTGACTTTAACTTTGCGGTTGAAAGTCTTAGAGATACGGGCTTGATATAACTCTATGTGTTGTTGAGCCACTAGTCGCTTCTCGTCGAACGCCTCCAGTTCTTGAAGTCGAAGAAGATCATTGTTCTCTGTCGTCAACTCATTGGCGATAGCAATCCTTAGAGATGGAATTTGAAGTTCCAGGGGTAGAACTGCTTCACAACCGTATACCAGAGAGAAAGGTGTACAGCCTGTGGGGTTGCGGATCGTAGTGCGGTAGTCCCATAGATATTCTCCAAGCTTTTCACTCCAGTTCTGTTTGTTAGTAGACACAAACTTCTTAAGGAGCTTGATAATAGTCTTGTTGAAGGCTTCAGCCAAGCCATTAACAGCAGGGTTGTAAGCCGTAGAGGCGACATTGTCAATCCGATGATCCTCACAGAATCTGGTGAACTTTTGACTGATGAACTGAGGTCCATTATCGTGAATGATTCGTCGAGGCACACCAAACCTGTAGATAACATGATATTTGACGAAGTTGATGACGCTGCTAGTTTTGACTTCAGCCAAAGGTGTAGCTTCGGCCCACTTGGAGAAATAATCAGTTATTGCCAGTATAAATCGATGTCCTTTAGAAGAAGAAGGATTGATGGGACCTATAATATCCATGCCCCAAGCTTCAAAAGGCCAGGAAGCGGCAGTCGGATGAAGGAATTCCGAAGGTTGATGGATGAAATCTGCATGGATTTGACAGGCTTGACATTTCCTTGCATATTCGATAGCATCAGATACCATAGAGGGCCAGTAGTAATCCATTCGTCGGATACGATCCTGCAGTTTAGGGCCGGGTTGATGCGCTCCGCAGACACCATCATGAGCTTCACGCAATACCTGCTTTGCTTTATCACCAGCAAGACAACGCAAGAGTAGGCCGTCATAAGTCCGCCGATAGAGAGTCTTGGTAGTCTGATCGTAGTAGAATTGAAGAGATCATCTATGAATACTCGTAGCCTCCTTAGGATCTTCATGAAGTATGTCATGAACTACGAAGTCAATGAAAGGAGCCCTCCAATCTTCATTGATAACATTGACTTTGGCGAAGTTTCTGAACTCAATGTTGCGATTATTTTCAATGCAGAACAACTCTCTGTTGGAAACAACAACCAATTGTTGTCTTTTGACGGGAATTGCTAAGACTGCTGCGAGATTAGCTAAAGCATCTGCCTCAGTATTACAAGCTCGTCGAACATATTCAATGAAGAAGGCTTTGAATGATGTAGCCATATAAATTGCAGCTTCATGATAGGGTACTAGATCTTGATGGCGGACTTCGTATGTTCCTCTAACCTGATTGACAACCAGTTTAGAATCGCCATAGACTTCAAGATATTCGACTCCTAACTGTTTAGCTAACTGGAGTCCAATAAGTAAGGCATTGTATTCAGCCACATTGTTAGAGCATGGTTGATCTAAGGAATAAGCTCTTTGGATAGCTAAACCTTCTGGAGAGACTAGAACAATTCCAACTCCTACGACAATGGTCCCATTAGGTCCGATCCGGGATGCTCCGTCGAAGAACAGACGCCAGGTAGGAAATTCTTCAGAGATCATGTTTGATTCCAATGTTTCGTCTGGAATTTCATCATAAAGCTTAGATGTTTCAGGAACAGGATGAGCTGCTAAAAAGTCAGCCAGTGCTTGACCTTTAACGAACTTTTATGGAACATGAACCATGTCATATTGGGCTAACAGAATGGCCCATGTGGTCAGTCAGGAATTGAGTGTGCTAGGCTTCTTCATCAGTACCCGAAGAGGGTTAACTCGGGAAATGACATGAATAGTTTGGCCAATGATATAATGCCGAGTCTTTTGAACAGCGAACATAAGAGCTAGGCATTCTTTCTCAACCGGACTATAACGGTGTTCAGCACCAATCATAGTACGACTAAGATAGTAGATGGCTTGTTCATGGCCTTCTGGGCAAGTAAATCACCCAATGAATGATCCATAGCACGGACATGCATTAAGAATGGTATGCCTAAAATTGGTGGCACCAAGACTGGTGGGTTCATCAGATATCGCTTTATATCATCGAATGCTTGTTGACATTCTTCGGTCCAAACGAAAGATAAACCCTTCTTCATTAACTAAGTAAACGGTCTGCAGCGTCCAGACAGATTTGAAATGAACCTCCTGATGTACGCAAGTCGACCTTGGAATCCTCGTAGCTCTTTTAAGTTGCGTGGATGACGCATCTCTTGAATGACTTTGATCTTCTCGGGATCCACGTGCATACCTTTAGAGGTAATGACGAAGCCGAGAAATTTACCACTGGAGACACCCAAGAATGACTTGGTGGGATTCATTTTTAACTGATGTTGGCGCATTAGATTGAAGATAGTTCTTAAATCTTGGATGTGATCTTCATTTAAACGACTCTTGACAGCAATATCGTCAACATAGCATTCGACAGTCTTACGAAGATAATCTTGAAAGATGGTACTCATAGCTCGTTGGTAAGTTGCACCCGCGTTCTTAAGACCAAATGGCATCACAGTGTAACAATAGACTCCGCGAGGAGTACGAAAAGAAGTGTGTTTTTCATCTTCAGGGTTCATCCGAATCTGATTGTAACCAGAAAATCCATCCATGAAGGATATTCTTTCAAACCCACAAGTATTGTCGATCATGAAATCTGTGATAGGGAGAGGAAATTCATCCTTTGGACAAGCTTTATTAAGATCCCGAAAGTCAATACAAACTCGAACTTTGCCAGTTTTCTTCAAGACTGGGACAACATTGGCTACCCAATCTGGATGTTGTTCTTCTCGAATAAAGCCACAAGCTATGAGCTTTTTGACTTTCTCATCAATCGCGTCCATCATTTCTGGCTTGAATCGCCTTTGCTGCTGTTTGACTGGCTTTGTATTAGGCAAAATATTTAGTTTATGAGTAGCAACTTTGGGATCTAAACCTGGCATGTCTTCATAATTCCAAGCAAAGACATCAATGTATTCTCGAATAAGAAGAATTAATTCTTGTTTATCTGCCTCTGGAATGTTCTTGCTGATGAATATTGGACGAGGTGACCCGTTTTCTCCTACGTCAATTTGGACCAATTGATCTTCGGTAGGAGGTTCTCGTTGTTCGAATCGGAGTTCCCATTGGGTGTCCATTCGTTGAGCCCAAGGATCTGTTTCGGGATTTTCTTTGATATCTTCATCATAACCTTCCAAGAGTTCCGCGGAGACCATGTTAGAAGATACGATCAATCGATGAACTTGACCGATGCTGGTGTCAGAATCCCATGATCTAGAATCAAAAGAGTTGGAGCGCTCTTCACTATCGGATTCGGAGACTTCTGGAGATAAGACTGGAGGTGAAGTATATCCGAGACCTCTTTTCGTCCTGCTGTAGTACATCTCTGATTTTTCTTTCGAAACAACCGTACGGATAGGAGTTCGTCTACCCTTGCCATAATTGAGGCCATTCTTGAAGTCATAACCCATCTTTCGGATGATGTCTTTTGATTGTTGACTATAACGACGAAGTTGGAGACGTCCCATATCGTTATTTTTGCTATCATCCGTATAGCTGAATTTTTGTTCTGGCTCTTTACTAAAAAGTATTGGACTCTCACCTCTCTTTCGAGAAGGGACAACAAAAGATGAGTCATCTGGATGTTCAAATAATACTTCCGTCTGAAGGGATTGTACGACTCCTATTGTAAATGACTGAAAGCTGTCTAGCATATCCAAATAGCATTTAGTATGATAAATGATATCAGTATACTAGAAAGTAGATGCTTTTTCATTGATTTGTACATCCATATTTACAACAGGACCTTTAGCCTTAGCCGGCTTGGTCAGATCGATTACAAGAGGAGGATCAGAAGAGGAAGGAGTTTTAGGCTTGTTACGACAAAGGTCGATAACAAGCGGCTCAGAAGAGGTGAACTCCCTTTGATCTTTGTTACGACGGAGGTCGATAACCAATGGCTCAGAAGAGGTGAGCTCCTTTTGATCTTTGTTACGACGTAAGTCGATAACTAGTGGCTCAGAAGAGGTGAGCTCCCTTTGATCTTGATTATCACCAGTCGATTGCTTCTGGGCTGGCAGATGAATAGCTAGTGGTTTGGAGGATTGAGGATGAGAGACACGTCCTTTGACAGGTATGATGAGAGTGTCACTGGGCACTGCTTCTTGTTCTTCTTCACCATCCACGGCCAAAACCACCTTCATAAACTCTTCTTTGTACATGCGAGCGTCGTTGTAATATGCTTCGACGCCCTTGAAAGGGTAGAGATCCGTAACTTTTTTTTGGACTTCCCCTTTATCATCAACGTATTTGAAGCATTGATGGAGAGTGAAAGGAACAATGTTGTGTTCATGAAAGAATGGTCTCCCCAGAAGAGCACTGTAAGAACAACTATGGTTGTCTATAATGTAGAAGGTCACCTTCGTACGAAGATTGCCAATTTGGTTGAATCCCAGAATGGTGGTGATAGTGCCGGAGAGGCTATGCACTGGAATCTTCAGAGCATCCAACATAGTCTTAGGCATGATGCTGAGTGCTGACCCTGGATCTATCAGAATACGATCGACTTTCATGGAGTCGACGTATCCTGTAAAGTAGAGAGGACGGTCATGTCGATTGTCTTCCATCAACATGTCATCTTGTGTGAAGGTAATATTTGGAATTAATTCCCGCACACTGTGACAGTGGAGACAAGAGACATGTTCTGATTCAGGTTTCTTGAGAAGAGTTAAGCAAGTGTCTGCCTGCATCAAAGCCTCACTCAGTATTTCTCGAGTGTCTTTAGAGAGGTGTAAGAGATCGAAGATAGACAGCCTAGCCGGTGTGTTGGCCAGTTGAGCCAATATATCAAAGTTATATGGCTTTTCAAGTTCAGAGGGGGATGACTTCTTCAAAACTTTGTCGAAGCGGACTTATTGTTTGCCTTTGTCGGCTACTACCGGTTTAGGAAGAGTTGGTTCCGCAACCGGTAATGATGTAGAAGGGATGACTTCTGTAGAGACAGGCTGCACTGGAACAGCCTCGGAGGATGAAGTAGGATCCTCCCGTTGATAGGTTTTCCCTGATCTAGTGCCCAACAGGATCTCTTACTACAACAAAAATACCTTTTAATGACGGCTAAAAAGCGTCATTAATTGCAAACCATGACGCTTTTTTTTCTCAGTCCAAGCGTTATGAAATCGGGTGTTATAAATATTTTTAAAAGCGTTATAGATAATTCATCCAAAACCGTCATTAATAGGTTTAATTTCTGCTACGTTTTATTTTCAAAGCGTTATGGATAGTTATGAAAAATTGCTGTATATGGTCGTTGTATCACATTTATAACGCTCTATACTGCATGTTATACATTCCAAACGCTGCTCAATTCAATTCAAAAACAACCACTTTGAACCATATTCACAATAAAGCATTGAAATGTAATATAAAGTACCATTCTAAATTTCATTATCTCAAAATAGAGTATTTTAGCTACCATTCTACATTTTTCTATTTCATTATATACATCTTCTCAAAATATATAGAGTATCCAATATAGAGTACACTTTAGCTACATCAAAACTATCGACATCAAAAATCTCACAGATACTGTAGCGAAGAAGCACACTTATAACGCTTCAACTTGGTCACATGAAGACTGTCCATAGCACATGTACGTATAGCAAAACCCTAAAAAAGAAAGCAAAACCCTATATTTTAGAGTCTGTCAATTTTAGAGTCTGTGATTTATATCGAAAAACCGAGAGTATCAGAGTACTCTAATAAAAACCAAAACCGACAAATAAAGTAAAACATCTAGGCATGGCATAGTGGACGTAGTCCCAAAATCAACGATACAGGCATGCTAATGGAGATGTCATTCCCAAAATAGAAATACTCCCAACTAATATATACCCGCATGTGATTTATAACGAAAAGCTCCCAACAAAAACACCCACAGAACCAAGTTAAACCCATCATGCATAATAGATACCCAACCAACAATTTTAATCCAAATAGCAAAACATCTCCTACAACAAAGAAATCTTTCCCAACCCAACATGTATAATAGGGAAAACCTAAACCAACATCCCACAACAAGTATAGGAAGGAGACCCCAAGCAACAATTTATACAAGAAACCCAAACCAACAATGCATGCATCATAAATAATTCCAACAGCAGCTAGGTAAACCAAAACCGAAAATGATCCAACAGCAAGTAAAGAACCGAATATGATCTAAAGATCATTCCCGCTTCACAAACAAAGACAATTGTAGGTTCGTCAAGCCAAAATCGAACCCAACACATATCAGTCGATCGAAACCCTTTTTATGTAGGGATCGAGATCCAACAACATCATCGACAAACAAAATAAACCCAAAAACTGAAATCAATCAAGAGTTTAGAATTTATACCCCAGAATTTGGTGTTGGAATCCGAAGGGAACCTTCGGACTCGGCTCGCAGGCACGCACAGCGCCTTGCCGGGTCACAGCTGCAACTGTGGAGAGGCTATATCATCGACACGAAGGTATCCTCACATCCGTGTCTAGTATCGACTCGTACAAACACGAGCGTATCTGCACCCAGAATGAACAACCCAACAGTACCAACATACAAACTACGACTAACGATAAGAAACAAAATGAGATATATAAGATATCTCAGATAAGGATCAATCATCATCTGCTGTACTAGCGTGCCATAACACGTATAGGACACGTCCCGACACGGAGCCAGTGTATCCGATACGATCTGCAACGCTTTGGTTCATTTGGTCGAACGACCAACACAAAGAATATCAGAGTACTCTAATAAAAACCGAAACCGACAAATAAAGTAAAACATCCAGGCATGGCATAGTGGACGTAGTCCCAAAATCAACGACGTATGCATACTAATGGAGATTTCAATCCCAAAATAGAAATACATATACTCGCATGTGATTTATATCGAAAAGCTCCCAACAAAAACACCCACAGTACTAAGTTAAACCCATCATGCATAATAGATACCCAACCAACAATTTTAATCCAAATAGCAAAATATCTCCTGCAGCAAAGAAATCTTTCCCAACCCAACATGTATAATAAGGAAAACCAAAACCAACATCCCACAGCAAGTATAGGAAGGAGAACCCAAGTAACAATTTATACAAAAAATCCAAACCAACAATATATGCATCACAAATAATTCCAACAGCAGCTAGGTAATCCGAAACCGAAAATGATCCAACAGCAAGTAAAGAATCGAACATGATCTAAAGATCATTCGCGCTTCACAAACAAAGACAATCATAGGATCATCAATCCAAAATTGAACCCAACACGTATCAGTCGATCGAAACCCTTTTTATGTAGGGATCGAGATCCAACAACATCATAGACAAACAAAATAAACCCAAAAACTAAAATCAATCAAGAGTTTAGAATTTATACCCCAGAATTTAGTGTCAGAATCCGAAGGGAGGCTTCGAACTCGGCTCGTAGGCACGCACAACACCTCGCCGGGTCGCGGCTGTGATTGTTGAGAGGCTTCGGACTCGGCTCCCCAAATGTAATTACACTCCCTTGAACAAGAACAAACATAAAAAATCAAAGAACCCTTTTAGGGAAAAAATCCAAATCAAAAATTAAGAACCCTAATTTTTAGGGAAAAATTACACTCCCAACAAAATCTTTTTTAGGGAAAAAAATCCAAATCAAAATCACTCACTTAATCAAGAGAAGTCAACGATGATGCAGCCCTTTTCGGATCATCGCCGACGTGGACGGAGACGTCGAAAAACCCTAAAATTTAGAACCCTAATTTTGGAGAGATGGATGCATGTATGGTTGTCAAAAATTAGGAGATTTTTGAATTTAGGGCATAAAATAAGCAATGATCGAGATTTTAGGACAAACCGGTGGTGAAGGCTACGCTGGTGATATCCTTCCCTCTACGGTGGAGTCTGTAACCGAGGGAAGCGAGGAGCGGGCTGAGGGAAGTTGGAGAGCGGGGAGCGGGGAGAGGGCTGAGGGGAGTTGGGGAGCGGGGAGTGGGCTGAGGGGAGTTGGGGAGCGGGAGGAGAAGGAGAAGGAGAAGGAGAAAGAGAAAGAGAGAGGGTTTAGAATTTTTCTTAAGTACGGAAGAATTACGGGGGAGTCGAGGTTTCGACTTAAATTTTTGTACTTTTTTTATGACGCTCGTATCACTGGAGCACTATCAATAACATTTTTAATATAAACCGTCATAGATTCTAGAATTGCTGAACATTGATGACGCATCCACATCAGCCGTCATGAAAACCACTTATCAAGCGTCATTAATAGGTCTTTTTGTTGTAGTGTCTTTTTCAACTATGGGGTCAAAAGAAACCATATTGTAGCTCTTTGTTTTGCCCTTAGAATGTTCTTTTCGCTTGGAGGAAGAAGGAGCTTCAAAATCTGAAACAAGATCAGGATGAATCCATATGATCTCGCCATTATCAAGGGATAAGGGGACAAGACCTTCACTTTGTGGAGGAGGAAGATTCTCAATCTCAAGAGTGGCCCTGGGAATGGGGATGATGCCACTCTGCACCACTTGTGGCGGAAAGTCACCAAACTGTACAAAAATCATGTTGACTGTAACAGTCTTTTCATCCTGCTGGAGAGTGATGACACCGGCGTTGACTAACTCTTGAATCTTGCCTTTGAGCACATAGCATGCCCGAGTAGGATGCCCTATGAACCTTTGATAAACACAGTACTTAGGGTGGTCAGTCTTACCGACTTCATCAGGCTTCTTCGGGTCAGGAAGTTGCAATTTATTGCTCTTCAGCAAACAGTCGAAGATGCTCGCTGTATCATTTTTATCAAAGGAATACTCTACTTTTGGGCGAGGTTCCTTTGGTGGAGGTGCAGAAGGAGTAGAGGTAGACGTGGGTTGAGCTACGTTAACAGCCAAGGATTCCTTGTTCTTGAGATTGATATTCAAGGTTTCTTTGTTCTTGCGGTTGTTCTGGCGATTACTGCCACCGGATGCAGAAGATTCATCTCGATCAGGATTAGATATATGTACCCCCAACTGTTTGAACTTCTCGGCACTCACTTCAGCTGCTTTAGCATTAACAATAAATGACGGCCAGTCCTGGAACTGTGTTGACCCCGTCCATATGCTGATGATAGGCAACAAGTTTGACTTACAAGTGTCTATCGTTACAACAGATGGGGTTCCGAGAGGCATTTTGAGTGCTTCTCGGCAGAATCGTTTAATGAAACTCTCAGTAGTTTTATTGTCTTTGCTTGATCTTGTTGAGGGCAGATATAGTCATATCGTTGATACCCTCGTAGAATCATTCCAGGAACATTTTCTTGACCCCAGCAAATAAAGTGATAGAGCCGTCAGGCTGGCTGTGGTACCAATCATATGCTGTACCGCTAAGCAGCCGACGAAGACTCTGGTAAGAAGAGCATCACTTGGCTGGAGCTGGACAGTCATTACCTCTAAATGGTTAATGAACTGACTCGGAGAAGTGCTGCCATCAAACAACATGATTGTAGAAATCTTGTACTTTGGCGGGAATGGGACTTACTTCCATTCTACTGGATAAGGTTGTTTGATCCCAAGCCTCTGTAGACCGTCTTTCTCTTTGAAGGCCTCGAACTGATTACGTAGTAGTTTTATGGCCTCATTAGCATCTCCTGAGGATGGAGAAGTAATAGGCTGGCTCACCGTGTTAGGAGGAGGAACTGCATGGTAAGCACTACCCCCAGCCCCTGAATGACTGGGTGTAACCTGAATAGGTATTGAGGATACAGGAGGGGACGGTACCCCCAGGCCTGCATTGACAGGCACCGATGATGCTATAATCTCTGGATTGATAGCAGGTGCGGTCGGTGATACTGTATGTTGGGCTATGATAACAGTATGCATACTTGCGATCATTTCAGCCATGGTCTTCAATTTATCTTCCAGTGCGGCGATTCGTTGTTCTTGATTGGCCGAACTAGAAGCATCTGGATCTTCAGTGACTACATAGGCTGACACTTCTTTGGGCACAGTAGAGGACATTGTCTGTTCAGAGCTTTCACTATATGCATCATAATCAGAGAAAGAATCGTCCCCTGAATGAGAAACAGAGAAGTGACCAGAAAGATCTTGGAGAAGATCTCTACGACCGGCTGTGTCTCGACTTCGAGATCGGGTGTGTCAGAATACTCCTTCAGAGGATTCATGGAGTAAATCTAGATATCGTTGACTGGGCTTACGGGGTTTGCCATGCTTTGAACATTTCCTACCCCCGGTGTCTCAAGAAGCCATGTTTACATAAGCATAGAGCACATCGTCTTCATCTTCGGACATTGGTTCAGAAGTTAAACGATCGAAGATAGATCATTTTGTCGTCTGGCAATAACACTTAATAACCACCTTGTGATTACAATGGTGTTCCAATGGTTGGATTGGAGGTGTTGAGGTGTTATTCCGCTTCTGTTTGAGGTATTCCCGAAGGTCAGGGACATGTTCTTTGATGACATTCGGAACATGATTTCGATTCTTCAGATGCCTTGTCCCGTGAGTATACAGAGAATTACTCAACTCATTGGCATAAGTATCAGGATTTTTCCTCCTGGAAGCTTGTTTTTGATGCAAGTTTGCTTTCGGCATTGGTTGCTTGCGTTTCATAGAAACTGGTCTGTTGAGATAAGTCCGTAAATCGGCAAACTCACCCCCAGGGGCTTCTGTCTGAGACACCAGCAATTTCCTCTACTTTGAGCGGGACATCCGAAGAGTTGGGAGGTCTTGGAAATGTGCAACTGGAGTAGGCAAGATGCCTCTCTGATCAATATTCTTCCCTTTAGCAGGGAAAGTTTTTGTACTGTTTAGTGCCGAGGCACATTCAGATGGATCTTCTGCGATAAAAACTAGAGAAGACTGAAAAAAGAACAAAGGGCCTTTTCCTTTATTTTGTGAAGAAGGGTTGGCTAAAGAGCGTTTCCCTCTATTATTTTCCAGATTCTGAACTAGGAAAGATTGAGAAAAGACCAAAGGGCCTTTACGTTTATTCTGAGGCGGAGGAGGAGCAGTCAAAAAACTACCCCCTGCAGGTTGTGCAGGAACAACATGAAGCTTTGAAAGGGGGACATGGCTTTTCCTTTTGTTATTAGAAGAAGGGAGAATAGTCAAAAGACTATTCCCTTTGGGTTGTGCTGGAATAGAAGAAGCAGCAATTTGCCTTCTGGAGGAAATGACAGATGGATCCTTGGCCATAGAACCAGCAGGGAGTGCAACCTATGCTCTAGAGAAAGTAGCAAGTGAAGCTTTGACCACAGAGGACTTAAGTTACGCTCTGTTCGAAGGAGTGGTGGATTGCGCAGGAGGGAAGGAGGTTGCCAACTGCGCCAGAGGGAGAGGGGTCTTGCATTTTGTCATAGCAGCATAAGTTATGGATTGCGCTGTGGCAAGAGGAGAAGTGCACTGCGCCTGGGCAGTTGAAGCTCTGGCTTGCGCTTTGGCAGCACAGTGGTGTTTTGTGCAAGGACAGAAGTGGTTACTGGTTTCTTGGCAGCAGAGACAGCAGGCTGGGCAGATGACTGCACAGAGGACTGCACAGAGGACTTCGGAGTTCACACTGAGCGGACCTTGCTCTTGGCAGAGGCCACCGTGCGACGAGTAGCCCCAGACTTGATCATCGCTTCATAGGCAGTCTGGTTGATCTTCACAACCAGCCTCTTCTGCGTCTTTCAGATAGACGTAACGTCACATTGAGTTGTCACTTCCTCGTCGGAGGAGAAAGTCGTCCCCAGCACAGTCGCCATTTTGTTTGCAAAAACAAAAGTCTTTTATTTCACAAACTTTAAAAGAATAGTACAAGAGTACAATGAATTCTGGGAAAGTACAACTATAGGAATCCGATCGCTTTATCCTTTGGACGATGTGAACTTTGAAGATGATAGCCTCTGAAGAATACAACAACACTTGGATAAGAACTCTTGATCTCTGATGATAATATGATCTGATCCCCTTAATGAAGGACTTGAAATTCTATTTATAGAGTTCTAGAAATAACTATTTTGTAGTTATTCTGGATTATGCATGATGAACTGCGCTGGCGACAGACTTTGCAGACTGCAAACTACGCTGGCCTATTGGGCAGTTGCTCGATCGTGGGCTAACTTTATTCAGATGCGTGGCATTGTTTGATTGAAATGCGCTTGGTCGTGTACAGGCGGTTTCCACGTGGCGAGCAATTGATGGCATGTAAGCCACGTAATAAATATCTGTTATTTGATGAATCGCGTTAACCGAATAGCGCTAGCTTCAGACTGCGCTTCCTTCTAGTCAATGGATAGCGCTAGGATTCGGACTTGGTCAAACTGCGCTGAGGTTGGACTGGCAAACTGCGCTGAGGTTGTACAGCTGTTTTCGAACGCTGTGCTGCACAAGAACGAACGGACTCCTCATTTTTCAGGCTGTCAGGCTGTCAGAAGATCTGATCTTTGTCAGGTAATGATGGCGTTGCCACGTCAGTGTAGTACGCTCGGGAGGTAGCATAATTCAGCTCGCACGTTTAATTTGCAGCGTAATCTGTCTCCAGCACAGTTCATTGAAGGGTACACAATTGAGACTTCTCTGCCTATTTGATAGATGCAACTTGATTTTTAGGACATACAACTATCTACGGAGAAGCTGGCAGAGATGTATGTATAACAGATAGTCAGATTATACGAAGTTTCGGTGAGCATAGTCTCGGATCGGGATAGTCATTTCACTTTCCACTTCTGGAGGAGTTTGCATATACTAGCTTGGGCTCCCAGCTCAAGTTCAGTACCGCGTATCACCCCCAGACAGACGGACAGTCGGAGA